>NQII01004451.1:155432-179310 GCA_002778355.1 Clitarchus hookeri
TACTTTTTGCATTCGAAACGAACGTTTCTCAACATTATTTTTAAGGTTCAATTTTCAGCCTACTTTCTGAAGGAAAGGGCCTATGAGATCATGTGTCTCTGTGAACCGAATTCCACCAAACTTAGTACACATTATACTTAGTAAAGACATCTGGAGTTTATAATTTCCGACCACGTGGTGCACTTACTTTCAAAATGGCGGCCATTAAAATTTAAGGTGATATGTCATATATCAGGAACCATTTAACCTATTTAATCCAAATTTTGTATTTTGACAGTGCATCGTGTAATAATTGCGTTTATTTCCAAAATGGCGGTCACATAGCAATTTTGGCATAGTATGCTATATCATCGAAACCATGTAATAAATCCCAACTTAACTTTGTATTCTAGCAGTATCTATTATAACCATAAAATGTGTCTATATGTAGCCTTATTCCTCCGCCATTTTGTAAGATAGCCTCACACGAAAAAATAAAGTTTTTTAGGCATATATCGAAAAACAATCAACCTATTTACACCAAATTTGGCAAATAAGTTGTATTGTGGAACGCCATATTAATTTTTATGTTTTAAGTGTGCGAGACATTTTCAGAATGGCAGCTACAATATAACACTTTGGTTTAGTGCGCTACATCTACGAAACTATGTAAACGATTTTAACTTAGCTTTGTACAACGTATTTATGAAAACAATTGAATGTGCTAATACATAAATTTTTCAAATCCTTTAATGAAGATCATTAGATGAAAAAATGGGGGATTTATGCCATATCTCTAGGAATAATCAACCGATTCGCACCAAAATTTTCACACAAGTAGTGCTACAGTAGGATATGTAAAATTAAATGTTTCAAGTGCGGGAGACTCTTTTTTAATGGCGGTAATATAAGAATAATTTAGTTTAGTATGTTATACCTATGAAACAATTCAACCAAGTTTTACCAAATTTTGTGCCAGTACACCAACAGTAGGTATTAATTATAAGCATGAATTATGCTTAGGCCTACAGAGATCCTCTTTTGTCAGCATTTTTACAAAATATTAAACGTTTTGCCATATTTCCAAAACGATTAAACTAATTTCCACCATATTTTCTTCCCCATTAAAGCCACAGAAGGCCATGTAAACTTACACGATCTACGTGGGTTTCAAAATGGCAGCCTTATATTTTGATAAGTGTGTCATATTTATTAAACAATTTAACCAAAATCAACCAAACTTCGTATGCAGACAGTATTTATTAGAAGTATCGTTTACAGAACATTTTAAAGCAAATGTATAAGATAGAATCAAATAAGAAAATTAATGTGTAATGCCATATCTTAGGGACTAATTAACCGATTTACACCAAATTCTTCACACAGGTAGCACTACGGAAGGCCATGTAAACTTGAGTGTTTTAAGTGGCTCAGACATTTATTTTCAAAATGACTGCCCTCTGGTTCGAGATTCTCTGTGTTCGATTCTCAGATAAGCCACGTGCGTGTTTGTAATTGTCTCACTACTGTTGCATAAGTTTCTGGTTTTATCTCTAATGATATTACTGTCAATGAGATGCCGAGGCCTAGCTAAGCTTTTAAAAACTTCATTAAAAATTATTTGCGGCCATGTAGGGGAAAGTTGGCTCAATAGTTATATCAGTGAATTCGGGTTAATAATTGTGGTTTGGTTCCTTAAATTCAGTTTTTGTATTCAAAGAAATTCAAAATTTTGTAAATGATTTATCTTTTTTGGGAATAACGTTTTTTTCCACTTTCATAGTTATAAAAATTAGAGGTACATACTTTTAAACGTTAAGCTATTGCCATAACTGAAGCGCGCATACACTTACAAAGATACGTCAAACATTGAAAATTAATTCACAGTTCTGAACTTATTGAAGGAGTCAGCATATTCCTATCAGTTACCGCGTAGAATTCCACGCTTGTATTCTTAGATTTCCTTATTCCCAGTTCCCCCAATCTACCCCAAAAATTGGTTGCTGATAGTATTTGTATTCGAAAGAGAATAACAATGTAGGGTGGAATTTTAAAAGTTAAAAAAAAATTTGGCCTGCTTCATTTTTCCTTAATTCTGATAACTGTTATTCTTACATTCCACAAAAAATTATATGCTGATAGGCTTAAACTATTTTATAAATTTAAGACACGTTTTTTTAACTTCTGCAAACTGTGATTATTTTATGGAATTTGATAAGTATATATTAAACTCAGTATTTACCTGACATTCAAACTACAAGCTATAGTTACCAGACCCAATTAAAAACCGCCTGAATATTATTTTTGAGAAACATAAAAATGCCTATATTCATGTTTTAAAGTGACTCCCAACAAAATTGTTCTAAATAAAATTTTAAAGTTTTATGTTATACGTGTTTATTTCACTGTTGCGTTAAACTACACAGTCCTACAGAACATTTTGAGGGGGTTACTAAAATACTTTAATAGCACACATAAACGTGACTTAACATACAGAACTACTTATGCCGGTTCTTCTATTCATGTCACAATGCAGGACGATTGTGATTGCAATTAATGGAAATCACGAACCATCTATGGCATGAACACAACCCTTAGCAAGACTCATAACCTGCAGGCATGGAGCTAATTGTATCCATGTTCACTGTCCATTAGAATCTGGAAGACACGTTGCCTTCGACTTCTTTGCTCATAAGCACACTATGAAAAACCCTTACTTTCTGCACGTTTTCACTAAGGCATTCTGTGATTACCATTTTGTTATTGCACGCAAAAATTAGCCGGCGCAATGAATCAGGCTCAAAACCACTGCCAAGGAAGGTACGAGCTAAGAGCACCCTTCCTCTTTAATTCCTCGCCAAAATCCATTAATTCTCCTTTTACAGCCGGCGTTACAGAAATATAGACCGGACAGGATAGACACATGGAAAATTCCAATATTCTTAAGATTAAAAATACAATTATTTAAGTGCTGGTATTTTATAACATAACTAAAGTAAGCATTTCTTACAGAAGTTTAACATTTTTTTTTACACAAAAGTGGGCAACAGACTGAAAAAATTTCATAAGCACCCGCCTCTTTCTGTTGGTGGGAGTAACTATACCCTCTAACCGCA
Organism: Clitarchus hookeri; assembly: GCA_002778355.1. NCBI lineage: Eukaryota > Metazoa > Arthropoda > Insecta > Phasmatodea > Phasmatidae > Clitarchus > Clitarchus hookeri. The sequence goes on from NQII01004451.1 coordinate 158,528, forward strand.
ACATATGATATTGTCTCTGATGTAGACTGTGATTTTACACATTGTTCATGTCTGCGTATTATTTTGTGCTTGGGCACAATTGCTAATGTAAACTCTTATACCTTAAACTGAAGAAACAAGTTCCAGAAGTGTATCGGATTTTTGTTAGGACCCCACTGTAAGTGTCATTCATCTGTAAGATTCCGTCTTTACACTCATCATTCAACTGGTAGCTTTAAGAATCTTAGTTTGAGTGCACTGAACATGCGGGCGTGGAACTTACCAAGTATTTTTGAGATATTAGAATTGTGCATGTCGGGACAGGCTTTGAGAATTTTTCTTCGTTCGTCTTTGGCCCACACCATAAATGCATTCATTGGCCTCTTGATGTGAGGTTTGCTCTCACTGTCACGTTTCTGCTGGCGCACCATTTTAGCTGCACAAAGAATACACACGCTCTCATGTACTTTACATTTTTGTTGAGTATCTAAAACATGTGTGGTGACAACTTCCTTCAAAAACATGCACAACGGTCACATTGAGTGGACATGAATTGCTATGGCAGAAGCTGATGTGTAAAGGTTGAGTTCTAAATGGAGTAATATTTCAAAATGTTTGTTTCTATGGGAAACACAACCATGGTAGTCTAAACGGTTATCTTTCTGTTTCATGGTCACATGAAGTTTACTTCATATGTAATAAAATAAAATAAATAATAACTAAAAGCTTAAGGTCAAGAAAATGCAAAGTAGTTCATGTTCAGTAGTCTGGACCAAACTGTTCAATATACAGTATGTCTACCGGATGTTGGAAAAATCTGTAAATCCTAGAAATGGCAGTGAAAGTCTCTTAAGAAATGATTACTTTTCATTATTCTTTAAAGTAAAAAATAATAATTGTAGGCATAAAAACCACAATTTCAATTGCACACACAGGAACACATGGCTTTAACAGTTCCTGAACCAACATTTGTCTTAATGGGGGAAAAAAAAAACACTTCATACAAAATGTATTATGTAGTCCATTATTTTTCAAAACAGATTAAAATAGTTTGTTAATTTAATATGGACACTTAATTGATGTCTACTCTTTCTTTGTGTGTGATTTTCATGCTCTATTACTAACAACAGAATTGGTTAAACAATGTGCGTTGCTTTCCACAGTATGGTTTCTTCATTTTCCATTTATTTACAAGGGTAGCAAGACATGGAAAAGTTAATAAAATGTAACTTATTTTTTATTTTAACTTGCAGGCATCTTGTTATATATGACTGTAGGGCCAATGAGTGATACTGAAATGGAAGGCTACAGCCCTCCCGCAATTATATGTGGATTTCATGATATACAAGCAGTCGTGCTCATAACTGCTGCAATTTGGAAAAGACTGTACTATCATTCTGATCGCTTGCAATATCTGCTAGGCAGCCATACACTCGCCTCTAGTCTGAATACTGTTGTTGTCGCTTGGTTTGTATGTAGAAAACCAATTGTCTAGAGCAGTGGTACTCAGACGTTTTTTTAGGGGGCCATATTAAGAAAAACTTAGACCGCCGCGGGCTGCACTTACGACACTTGACATAATAATATTTGTGAACTAAAAGCAGGTAGGAAATTCGATAACATTTAAAATTCAGAGTGTCGTGTATCGTCTTGCAAGTCGTTTGTTTATTTATTCATTCGATACGGAGATGGCGGGCGGAGGTAGTACATCAAAAATATGCACAGAAATCGCCTGACTGATAAAAATAATGAAAAATATCGTCTAGTTCCATCAGTGACTTTAACTTGTAATAAATTCGTATTATGTATTGCTTTTTTTATTTTTGTAACAGACACCCTAAAAATAAGAATTTGGTAACCTGTATCTACTGAAGCCGGCGAGCGCGGGCCACAAAGAATGGGCCCGCGGGCCGCAGTTTGAGCACCCCTGGTCTAGACTGTCGGAAGGAGCTGCCCCATCTGTTCTTAAGGGTACATGCATACACTCGTCATGAAGAAAGGGGCTAAATCCATTAATGAGGTAAAGGTTTGGGCTGTTGACACGCACCGTATACCTATCAGTTATTGTCAGACCAAATTACTACAATTATCTCAGAGGCAGCATTGTGGACGATGTGCAGATTTATGAACAGCCTGAAAATTTGTATTTCATGCCAAATGTAGTTGGGAAAATTGAAATCGTGTTTTCATAATATATTCTGTTATTGCATAAAATTACAATTTACTGTGCAAGTTACCTTTTTCACTGCTTTCATCTGGATGTTTGTACACTGGCTCAGGTCCCCACACTGGAAAAATTAAATAAAAATATCACCACCTACAAAATTTCATACGTATACTCCAATTTATAACACACATATTTCAAACGCCAATCCCGAATTGGAATACCTTTAACATTTTAAGGCAAGATACACTAACGTTTGTGAAAAATGCAACATCAATATGGATACATGTAATTGAAATGAACTTGATACCACAGATTAGGTACATGACAATATAAAATGGATAAGGATTACAGAACTGTACGTGATCTCTGTAATTGAGGATTCAGTAGGGTGTGAAGCCCCCACGTGCTGCAATCAGAGACCCTAAACGTCGTGGCATGGAATCAAAGAGGACCTGGATATGTTCCTGGGGAATCTCCCTCCACGCTGTTTGTATGCGAGTCCACAAAGCATCAACAGTGGTTGCTGGAGGACCGTGACGAACGAGTCGCTGACCAACCATATCCCAGACATGTTCGATGGGCGACATGTCAGGTGAACGTGCATGGAAGCAGTGGTACCCGTCGTTAATTGAAGGCTTGCACATTTCTCGCTACATGTGGCCGGGCTTTGTCATGCTGAAATATGTCAGGTGGAGTTGCCTGAAGGAGGGGCAGTAACTCGGGCTCTAAAACCTCCCCGATATTGTGGTTGCTGTTCTGATTGCCCTTAATACGTAGGAGTCGAGATCGCATGTTGTATCCAATGGTGCCCTACACCATCATCACACTTGGCGTTTGTCCGCTATGCCGCTCCTCAATGTAGGCTGCCATATTGCGGTCACCACGGTAGCGTCTAACACGTATGCGGCCATCACTGCAGGACAGGTTGAAGCGGGACTCGTCCGAAAACACTACATTTTGCCACTCAACATGCCAGCGACGGCGTTCACGTGCCCATTGCAGTCTGAGACGTTTGTGGTTTCTGGACGATGGAAGCCGACGCAATGGCATGCGTGCCACCAGTCCAGCCCGCAGCAGACTGCGTCGAACCGTCAACGCAGACAGGTCCACACCCGCTGCAGTGTTCCATTGTCGAGCCAACACTGTGGACGAGGCTGTATGGTCCGGTACGGCCATGCAGACAAGATGGCGGTCATCCCGTGCTGTGGTCACATTGCGTGGTCCAGTACCCGCTCGTCGCTGCGTACGACCCTCTTCTATCCACTAGTACCACACACGCACCACTGTCGTAGCATCATGCCCTGTACGAGCCGAAATGTCACGGTACGACAAACCCGTTTCCCGGAGACCGATCATTCTGCTCCGTTCTAACTCACTCGCATGCTGGATATGGTGACCTTCGACGTCGACGAGGCATACTGGCACTTGCTTTCACTTCGTTTGACGGCTCTTCACTGACTGAGCTTGGAGTAACACTGACCTTTCGGACACTNACCACACACGCACCACTGTCGTAGCAACATGCCCTGTACGAGCCGAAATGTCATGGTACGACAAACCCGTTTCCCGGAGACCGATCATTCTGCTCCGTTCTAACTCACTCGCATGCTGGATATGGTGACCTTCGACGTCGACGAGGCATACTGGCACTTGCTTTCACTTCGTTTGACGGCTCTTCACTGACTGAGCTTGGAGTAACACTGACCTTTCGGACACTAACGTGAGGGCGCTGCTGGGCCTATGTGAACTCCATCTCTCTGCGATCGTTATCACTTTATTGCTGGTACACTGTTCTACACATCCTCCGAGTTTGGATTCATTCGGGCCATTATTTCTGGGTGTTGCATTTTTCACAGACAGTAGTTTATTTCCTGGTTTAGACATATTGCATTCTATCACATTAATGTTATCATACTAAAAAACTTTGTGGAAATTATTGCATTAGCATACTCAAATCATCTATGTAATTTACTGTGTGAAATAATTTACATAATTACTCTAAGAGGACTAAATAATTTTCTAAAATAACTTATTATTTATAAAATCAAGATGAATATGTGTTTTGTTGATAGCTGAACAAGCCTGCAGTAACAGGCAACCTGCTATTATTCAAATTTTTACACTAACTTCTTTATCGTCATTAAGGATTATGGCATGTCTATGCAACAAGACATTTGGCAGCTTTAATGATATTAATTTAAAATTTATATGTAGTTTTTAACTTATTATTTTTAATAAATAAGTCATATTATTTTAGTCTAAATATGTTGGTTGGTTCTAAATATGTGATATGTCATGTTACCTCAAAATTTTTGGGAGACTGCTGTTTTGAAATAGTAAAGCTTCACATCAGACTGAATATTTTTAAACTATGGTGGCCTCCATTTGCAGGACTATTAAAGTGTTGTGCTTGTTTTGAATTTGTTAATAAATTGTAAGTTTGAGTAATACCATAAGAAATGCTGACAAGATGAGTGAATTCATAAATGAACTATCCTGTTTCTTTGATACAAGAAAGGCGGTTCATGAAAAATGTTTAACGCCAGATGATGTATATAACCAAGAAGTAAGTACTAGACTTAAAATTTAGCTGTTTTTTTAAATAGATGACATTTGGTAATTGAACTTACTCTGGCAGGAAGTCATGAAGTCAGATTCCTCTTTGCAGGAGCCAAGAGGCTGTTCTTCTCGGTGAGACTTGGGAGATGGCAAGTGTGGGCTTGGCAGTCCGTACATGTGCAGAGGGAAGTGGGGGTGTTTGTCGGGCGACATGAGCCCTTCCTTGGCCTGGGGCATACCTTGACTTGTCGGGATGCCCATCTTGCCTGCAACATTTCACTATTAGTAGGTACTGCACAGTGCATTTCACACACAAGAGACACTATTTTGTTCTGCATGTGGATGGGGAGGATGAATGGAAGAAATCTACCTCCTTAAACATACAACCTGTTGTACGCCACTTTATGATTCCCCAAGTCTACAATGAGGTGTTTCTATTATGAATGTCAACAATGGTGACCCATACATGGATAGTAGCAGTTAGTATGATAGGGTACAAGGAGCATCGAAACAGGGTAGTTAAATGTTTCTCTCTCTTACTGCGGACAAAGATGAAATTATAATCACTGCCAAGTAAGTTGTTACAAAATTTAAAGCATTTGATGTTTTTTTTAAAACAAATATGCAAACATCAGTGAGAAAGTATAAATGTTTTGGGCTTTTTATATAGTTTGTCTGTACAATTTGCTGAACGTCTTTAGAAGCGAGGATGTAAATTATGATCGAAAGTAATCTTATGGGGGTTTTTACTTTCTTGCTTGCGTCCACGCTCTACTTAGGTGAAACCCTTCAGCCGGTAATATACCAGGGAGGTACATGAAACGACTAAACTGGCATTTACTGAACAGGGTTGCTATATGAACCCCCACGCGACCAAAGCTGACAAAAATGGACTAGGACTTGAAGGTCACCTCACAGTGCATGAGTGGTTTTGGGAGCCAAGATCCGCACATTGGTGATTAATGTGACTGACTAGATTTTTGAGTGAATGACGAGGTTTCAGCACACATGGCAAGACCAGAGAATCAATCCGATACCTCCCAATTCACAATGGTAGATTGGCTGATCATAGCTGTCGGTCCATAAATACATGCAACAATAGTTTTTTCCGCGGTAAAATAAGCACTTTTGAAATTCCTGCTTAAGATTTACTTGTAAGCACATTGTGTATCCTTCCGCCGCATGTAAGATTAACATTTCTGTGGACGTGATCACTTTATTCATGAAAGGAAAAATGTAAAATTATTATAAAAGTAAATATTTTCCAAAAATTTTAATCCACACGTATGTATGCATTAAAAAAATCAGAAAGAAAAATAAATTATTACAGTATTGAGAAATGTTCACCGAACACTTTTAATTCAACGTTGAGACATGGAACTACTTTCCCTCTTTCGTTAGCAACTTTACTTAGCGCATACCACTATTTGTGCTCGTTAAAAATACACGCAGGTAGTAGTGACATTTTTCAATGGTTGATTTCAAAAGTGCTCACTTTATCGTGAACAACCTTTGGATAACTGTTCCTTTTATACGCGATGACTCATCAGAATCTCAAACCAGTGTGTGAGGGATTGAAATGGCACACAGGAACTGCACGAGTATTTATGTGGAATGGAGATGGAAGACTACTTGTGGAAAAACATCCCCCCTCCTCCCTGCCGCCAGTGCAGGAGCATATCTAGACTTTCAGTTTTTTTTTGTGGTGGGGAGGGGACACTGTCTCACCATTAATTTTTTAAAACAATATTAAGTTAATAAAATAAAATTGGTATTTTACACAATTCTGATATTATTTCACTTAAGTTTAACACATTCACAGGACGGTTTCGTGTCAATGCAAGGGTTGGGGAGGGGTATGTCTAACGTGACCATACGTCCCGCTTTGAAGCTATGTGTCCCGCTGTCCCCACAATTCGTAAAAATGTCCCTCTTTGACAAAACAAAAGCAGCAAGCAATTAGTCATGTCACCCGCGCTGCGCCGCGTTACAGGTCCGTACTGCGCATGCGCGGGGAATGGAGCGGGTGGTGCGATGTGCAGGACGAAGGGACGGGTGGGGGTAGGTGGCGGATCAGTGAATGTTTCAACTGTCAGTGGGTAACTGATTCGTATTTTACTTATCATTACGCAATCGCCGCGAGACATACCTTTGCATTTTACGTGGTTATAGCAGTTTTTAAAATGCCTAAACGCAAGTGCACTTTTAATATTAATTTGCAAACCAAGTATCCGTTTATAAAACAAAAAAGTTTTCCCACAGACGTCACATGTGAAAAGTGTCGTACAGATTTTAGTGTTGCGCATGGTGGTGCTAGTGATATTGAGGAACATTTACGTCCAGAAAAACACAGATTATCCGATTATGCTTCCGCTTCAAGCTCATTGATGCGTAACTTCTTTAAGAAAACCGATTCACTGTCTTCCAAAGATCTTGAAGTTGCCGCGGCAGAAGGTGCTTGGGCTTTTCACACTGTGCAAGAAAATCATAGCTTTCGCTCGAATGATTGTGCTTCTAACCTAATACAAGACATGCTTCGAACAAAAATTTAGGTGCGCTCGTGCGAAATCTGAGGCTATTGTTGTGAATGTGTTGGCACCTATGGCAACACGTGAGTTAAAGGAGCTCCTGCGTGAAGCTAATTGTATAACTTTATTAACAGATGCTTCAAATCATGGCTCCACGAAATTATTTCCGATCATAGTCCGCTATTTTTTACCACACGAAGGAGTACAAGTCAAGATTTTAGAATTTGAAGAGCAACCAGGAGAAACATAGGATATTATTGTAGATTATTTGACGCAAGTAATAACAAAAAATGAACTAAAACCAAAAATTGTGGCATGTAATGTAGACAACACAAACTGTAATTTTGGAGGACAAAATAGAAAATGAGTTAATAATGTTTACGCCAAATTGAACCAGTCTCTTGGAAGGAAACTCATAGGAATTGGATGTGGAGCTCACATAATCCACAATGCGATTAAAACAGCTGCAGATTGTCTTCCTGTTGATTTTAAATGTGTTATTGTAAAAATGTATTCATTTTTTTTTACATTTATAGCGTTCGCGTTGAAGTTATTAAAGAGTTCTGTAATGCAGCTGACACAGAATAACAGAAACTTCTAGGCTACACTAAAACTAGATGGCTTGCGTTAATGCCCGCGCTGAAGAGAGTTTTAAAAATGTTTCAGCCTATAAAAAACTATTTTCTGAGCATCGATAAATGGCCAAATATATTAAAAGCATTTTTTCAGAATGAAAGCTCTGAATTGTGGTTATTTTTATGCATGCACAGGCAGCTACTTTTCGTCAAGCTGTGTTAAAGATCGAGGGACAAACCGTGTCTGCAATAGAGACCGCGAAGGAAATAAATCGGCTCAAAGACAATTTGACACTTAAACAAAATTCATTCTTTCTTCCCCACGCTGCCCGTAGTATATTATTGAAATTACAAGAAACTGTTGTTGTCACTGAGGAAGATGTGAAAACAACGGCAGCAGAAATTTGCAAGACAAGTAAAGAATACTTGGAGCAGTGGTGTCAGTTCAACACAGAATTAGAAGTGTTTGGATGGGCGAACCTGACCACGGTCCCCACGTGGGAGCAGATTCAAAGTGTGATGGATTTGCTTATAGAGAAGGTATTTCTCAGTAGCAGGTCAAGATACAGGAGTGTTTGACGAGTTTTCGTTGATTTCCAATTAAATGACAGCTGAGAAAGTAACAGAATGAAACGCTGAGAATATTGCTGCTGAAGATCACTAGGTTGAAATATCCATACACTTTCAAACAAATAATCTCAATTATGCAAATTTCCGTATAATAATCGAGTACATTTTATGTCAGCCTGGCAGTAACGCTCCAGTCGAAAGAGTGTTTTCCCATATGAATAAAATATGGACGAGTGAAAAAAAAACACAATTAGGAGTCCCAGTGTTAAAAGCCATTCTGATAATAAAGGATAACATAAACAAGTCATGCCAACAGTTCCATTCCTACTTAAAAACTAAACCTTATATGCTAAAGCAAATTTGCTCATCCGAAAAAGATAAGAAGCCAACCCACCAGACTGCACAATATTAGTTCTTATTTTAATTTTTGAACAGTAAACATTAACTATATTATAAACATGTGTTTTATTTTTAAAACTATATATATATAGGTTTAATTTTAAAACAATATATATATATATATATATATATATATATATATATATAGATATATTTNATATATATATATATATAGGTATATCTTTTAAGGGTGTCCCGCTTTGAAGGAAAAAATAAATGGTCACGTTAGGCATGTCCCCTCCATCAGTGCAGCCGGGCAGACCGCGAGGGGCCACGGTTGCGTAGTGGTTAGACTAGTGACCTCCCACCAAGGCGACGCCGCTTGCCGGCGGGTTATCTCGGGGAGCTCGCCCTCGCCTGCTCCCAAGACCTCGACGCGAACAGTCAGCTTTCACTCACCTGCAGGGGAGGGCAGAGGGCCGAGGTGCGGCGGCNGCGCGTCGGGGTCCGGGTGGTGGTGAGGGTGGTGCTGCACCGCGGCCTGGGGCGGCGTGTGCCTCGGCGACGACCTTTCGACGTCGCAGGGTTGTCCTCCGCCGGCCGCCGTCGCCGACATGTGCGCCAGCTGCGCCGTCGCCCAGCTCGGCACCTGGTGCGGCGGGATCATCTGCACACCAACACGCGAACCGCGTTTGCACACGCTCTTCGCCGTTCACTTACCACTTACCAGATATACCTCCGAATAATATCACTGACCCTCTAACTGCATATATTATCCTGCGCACACAGACCTGCATGTGTCCAGTAAAGTTGATAACGATATAAGGAAAGTAGCTCCGTATCTTAAGGGTCCCACCTCCCTGGAGTTTTTTTTTTTCCACGTTTGAGGCCGCGGAACGCGGGAACGATAAGGGCGACAATGGCAAGGTTTTGAACCAACGCGACGTACCGTTTTCTCGTCACTACTGCGTGTTCCTAAAGGACCCTATAATTTCATCGGTGGAAAGTCTCCACGAATGTTCAGTGTAGGGCCCTTGAGTTGATTTGTACGTATCCGACGCGTACATTTTGAGATACAGTGATTTGAAAAAAAAAAAAAAAAAGTAGTTTTTATTGAGGTAATCCGAAATGAGGTTTCCACTGTGCGTGAGGTCTTGAAAGCACTCGACAGCCCTCGTCTGGAAGTGCGTGTCCTTTCTGAAGATGTTGCATGGGACGAACGTTCAACAGTTTCGCGGGGAAAAATGTATTTNTGGAAACATGTATTTTAAACACACCGTAACGTATTTTAAGCGGCAGGTAGGCGGGAACCTAAAAATATACTTGTATGTGCGTTATGTATTCTTCAGGCATTTGTAAAATTAACATTTCCATGGGGCTTGATCACTTTATTCTTGTGTCGGTCAAGTAAAACTACGAAATTATTAGAAAAGTAAATACTTTACGAATGAAATAATTTCAACATTCACAAATGTTTACGTAACGCTTTCAATTCAACGTTAAAACACGGAGCCACTTTCCCTCCGTCGTTAACAAGTTGACTGGGCGCATGCCCTTGTAAAATGCATGCATGTGTAGGCTGCTCACGGTAAAGTGAGCACTTTCGGAAGCCCTGATTGAGATCTACTTGTGTGCACATTACGTCTTCTCACACTATATGCATGATTAACGTTACCGTAGGCCTGATCACTTCATTCGTGCTTCGGTCATCGGCAACTGTAAATTGTTTAGTAAAGTAAACATTAAGAAAAAAGCATTTATTTTTACACTTATACGTATTAAAATAAACAAAAAGTAAAATAAAACATTTCTGTAATCACAAATGTTTACGTAACACTTTTAAATTAACGTTAACGCGTGGAAATACTTTCTCTCCGTCGTTGCCAACTTAAGTGGGCGCATGAAAACTTAAGTGTGTCCGTTAAATTATATGCAGGTCCGGGCAGTGACATTTTCCAAATGTTGATTTCAGAAGTGCTCACTTTTCCGCGAACAGCCTTTAAGGTTGTTTTCGAAAAGTGGTCAATGAACCATGACGAGCCCATAGCGGGCGTGGCGAGGAAACTCACCGTGGGCAGCGACGACGGCGGCTGGGGGGCGGGTCCCGGGGGCGGCAGCTGCGGAAGGCCCCTCAGCTGCTGCTCCAGGAACGGCAGGAACATCAGCGACTGCGGGCTAGGGATGTTGAGGCTCTTGACGGACGCGTACTGGCTCGAGATCTGATTCTGGGACACGTCCACTTCCGTCACCCCCTCGCCGCAACAAACACCACTAACCTCCTACACGGGAAAAGAAACGACCGGGCTCGCACCCTGCCAACAGCCAGCGCCAGACGTGACGCACTGTCCACGGGGGAAGGGAGGGGGGAGGGTCGTGCCCAGGGGAGGGTCTTCTCGGGGGGCTACGCCGTTACCAGCTTCACCTCATCGGCAGACGGCCACTTTTCCACGTCTTTCAGCGGGATCACGGCTACATACTTGCAAGGCAATGGCATGGAAGATTGAACCCACAACCCTTCTGGGCAGGGGGTTGTGGTGGCCCGTGCGGTTAGACTGCTCGCCTCCCCCCCATGGCGAACCGGGTTCGATCCCCGGCTGGGTCACTCCCCGGATTTCCACATGTGGGAATCGTGCCGGACGATGCCGCTGGTCGGGCGGTTTTTTTTTCTCGGGGATCTCCCATTTCTCCCGCCCTTGCATTCCGGCGTTGCTCCATTCTCGCCTTACTTCACCATCGTCAGCTCTCGAGACCTCGTTGTTGAGAGTCGCCCAAATCTTNGTTTTTTTTCTCGGGGATCTCCCATTTCTCCCGCCCTTGCATTCCGGCGTTGCTCCATTCTCGCCTTACTTCACCATCGTCAGCTCTCGAGACCTCGTTGTTGAGAGTCACCCAAATCTTTCAACTCGACTCTCAACTCGATCTCCTGGGTGGTATAGTCCATTCACGGTTACTTCCAACTATTCTNCCCAAATCTTTCAACTCGACTCTCAACTCGATCTCCTGGGTGGTATAGTCCATTCACGGTTACTTCCAACTATTCTGAAGTCCTGCTGAAGTTCTACTTCCAGGATATCCCTCCGCTTCATGCAAACACAGCTTAACCAAGTCTATAAAATTGCACCAAAGGGACAACGCACCATATTTGTGCGCACTCGGTGTAATAATATTTCTCATAAGAACTATATCTTAGTAGGTATTACCAACGCTAATATTTTCTCCCTGTTTTTATTAATATTAGTTATACATCAAATATTATAATTTAGAAATGAAATATAAGTAGAATTTCAATTCATCCGAAAACAAAGGTACCTACTTTCAAGTTAACACAAGTACAAAACGATTGTGATACACGACATATTTAAGAAACAACCAAAAACGTCTTACGTGGGGTGTTTTTTCTTCAAAGGATTGATTCAAATGTGTGAAGAAACCGCGAATAGACTATGGCAGATTACTTCTGCCTGGGTAGTGCTCCTACCCAGGCGTGCACGCAAGTAACATACAAACAGATACACAAAGAATACATAAAAGTTAGAGGTACAACTTTTCACTGTAATTTCGATCGTCTCCCGCAGTTCTAAGAACGTTTGAATTTGTCTGAATTACGTCTGGTTTATTCCACAAGTTAGGACAAAGTAGTTTTTCTCCATGAAGAAATTTACAGACTTGCGAAAGATCGAAATTGCTGTGAATGGGCATCAAACAGATGACATCATCATGTCATGGGACGGAACACTTAGCTCCCTACTAAAGGATGCTTTGATACACGTGATAATAGTTCTGTGGTAAATTTTAAATAAAACATTTATTTTTGAGACACTTTGCACATAGTACCTATAAAAAATATTTTCCAATGTGGCGCTACTTCTAAAACCATTTTAGTACCAATTTAATCTAAATATAGTCTACGAATATAAAAAATAATTTATTGCGTATTAAAGCAGGCATATTAACAGAATCATGCCATTTCAAATAAAAGTGAGGTTGCAAGTCAGAAGTGATAAAATATTTCTACGAAAACAGTCAATAGTGTGACCTTGTTTTCTCCGTTACGATATTTCGGATAATTAGCTTGCAGTAAATAACTTTTACCTACGAGGTTTACTCCTTTTTATTTCAAAATCGTATGCATTTAATGGCAAGAATGTTAGCAGTATTACCTAGCGAGAGAGGTGACCCAGCTGGGCCGGGCCCCGCGCGAAGACAAATAAATACGAGGGCTGATTCAGAAGTCATGGCAACTATTGTTTATCTCCCAAAAATGACCCAACACGGGAAATGTACTATCTACAATTGAAAATGTACAAGTACGTTTAGAAGGCGACACCGCACAGGGTATGGATGCAGGAATGTCCGGCAATGAACGAAGACAAACATAGCTGCTGGAAATCACAGTTTAATTATTTACACCGTTAAATTATGCAGAGCTCGCGGAAAAATAAAACTATCGATATCTGTTCGTAAATTTGTTAGCTTGAAAGCTTTCTTCTCTGGTTGGTAATGCTTCGGGAAAAAGCAGATAGATGGCGCGCACGGCATGATAGAGCGAGGTTTGAGCCGTTTCCATTGCTCGATAGATAGCGTCTTTTTAAAAGTCGAATGTTCTTCTATTACTGGCTCGGAACGACACGAATTTGAAATATATTTCGTCAAATTAATAGAAAAAATAATTCATCAATATTATGCAATATTTCTGTATGCTTTTGGAATTCAAATAAAGCACTTATGGAAAGCATGATTGGAAAGGGGTGATACGACGTTGTAAAAGGTTTTGAAGTTGCGTTTCATTTGGATACGGATTGTTTTATTGAGCATTTCATTTTGAACACCTATACATTACTACTTTATCATGAAGTTCAGTTTGTAACACTAACAACCACTGTTTTCTGACCTCGTAAAATAAAATGTATTAATTAATCTAGGAACTCTTTGTTATCCGCGTATTTTCTGCTTGTCTAATGTGCGTCGGCAGTGCACTCCGAATAGCTAATGCAATATTAACTTTTGTTCATTCGTGCATCAGCTGATAAAGGATTTTGTAAATGGCACTTTTGTTTCGTATACGTCAAATTGCCACTCACTGACTGTCAGAATCTCGCCAACTTATATGAGACGGACCATAAGCTTAGTTCGCACGAGGCGGAGGAATATCCTGGAAGTAGAACTTTAANCTCGCCAACTTATATGAGACGGACCATAAGCTTAGTTCGCACGAGGCGGAGGAATATCCTGGAAGTAGAACTTTAACAGGGTTTCAGAAAAGTGTGAAGTAATCGTGAATGGATTATATTTATTCAGCTAATGGTAGGGAAAGCTAGGCCGATGAACACTCTTAAGACATCGCCAAAGAAAAAGCTCATACTATGTGTGGGCGTAATTTCCCCATAGGAAAAACCTAATTTTTGGATGGGAGCAGTAAAGACTGTTATAAAATAGTAATGCTTTAAGATTTTTAAAAATTATTTTGGGTACTACATGTAACATGCTCCTNAAGCTTAGTTCGCACGAGGCGGAGGAATATCCTGGAAGTAGAACTTTAGCAGGGTTTCAGAAAAGTGTGAAGTAATCGTGAATGGATTATATTTATTCAGCTAATGGTAGGGAAAGCTAGGCCGATGAACACTCTTAAGACATCGCCAAAGAAAAAGCTCATACTATGTGTGGGCGTAATTTCCCCATAGGAAAAACCTAATTTTTGGATGGGAGTAGTAAAGACTGTTATAAAATAGTAATGCTTTAAGATTTTTAAAAATTATTTTGGGTACTACATGTAACATGCTCCTNAGTAAAGACTGTTATAAAATAGTAATGCTTTAAGATTTTTAAAAATTATTTTGGGTACTACATGTAACATGCTCCTAAAGGTAAAACATGCCGATAATGTCACGAAGGAACTATTTTGGCAATCATTTCCTTACCTAATGTCCCACTTATATTCAGTTTGAAAATCTGGCAATCCTAACTGGAGAACAAAAAGGGGGGATGGGGGCATAACATTTCCCCCTTGCCATACTTTTAGAGCATAAACAAACTACATAAAACTCTTACCTTGTATATGTTAGCAACTCTTCGCTAAAATAACTACATACACCTGACTGCATTCAGCTCATTTTCTCCACGAAGCACATTTCATAGTACCCTAATTCTGTGCTAAATAATTTGCGACTTGTATAATTCCAGTGTTTTTTTTTTCNACGAAGCACATTTCATAGTACCCTAATTCTGTGCTAAATAATTTGCGACTTGTATAATTCCAGTGTTTTTTTTTTTTTCATTTTATCGTAATGCAGTGTAATTATGGCTAACGTCAATTTGCAGTTTACAAAAATTTTTTTTATTACGGATTCCCCCTTCCCCTTTATTCCCATAAATTCCCACATTTATGACATTCCGTAATTTACATTCCTNTTTTTATTACGGATTCCCCCTTCCCCTTTATTCCCATAAATTCCCACATTTATGACATTCCGTAATTTACATTCCTTAAGTTCTTGCATAGGAATACGTGAGTGTGTGCGTGCCAATTAAAAAGTGTTAGGTATACACTCGCTGTTTAATTCAGCCATGTGTTACGCAAGTGTAGTCACAATTAAAGTAATATTAATACTGCATATATTGTGAAATTTACTGTGGGGTGAAAATACGATTTGGCATAGCAATCCTAATAATACTACATTCTCTTCGCGCAAATTTATTACGGCGTGAACTCATTTTAATTTTATATA
The DNA here is from genome assembly GCA_002778355.1 of Clitarchus hookeri. Lineage (NCBI taxonomy): Eukaryota > Metazoa > Arthropoda > Insecta > Phasmatodea > Phasmatidae > Clitarchus > Clitarchus hookeri. Next base: position 173,970 of record NQII01004451.1, read on the forward strand.
GAAAGCTTTTGATTTTTTCTTTAATTTTGTGCTGAGCGAATAACTGGAAGAGGAAGCTGACTCAATGAATTGGTAATTTTTTTTACCCTGATGTCAATATANTTTGTGCTGAGCGAATAACTGGAAGAGGAAGCTGACTCAATGAATTGGTAATTTTTTTTACCCTGATGTCAATATGAAAATAACCAGAAGAAATTGATTTAGCCCAGATATATTTATTTACGGATATTAAACCGAGAAAAAGATTTAAAAAATTTGGATAGACGTAATTTTGAAAACTGTAAGCTGTTGAGCTGGATAACTCTGCCCAGAGGCTTGTGAGATAGTTTTCTTTTTAACATGTTTGGAAAAATTACGCAATATGCTAGCTTACGATTAAAAAAAATTTAACTTAGCCCATATTTTCGCTGTCAAATATTACACGTGTGCCTGTACNATATGCTAGCTTACGATTAAAAAAAATTTAACTTAGCCCATATTTTCGCTGTCAAATATTACACGTGTGCCTGTACAGTATTCACAACAGATGAGTTGATTTGTTTATTAACCGTCGTACTGTTTCCACAACGCTTTATAAATAATTGTAATTAGAGTTCCAAAAAGTTCCACGCGTTGAACAATTCCGAAACCCGAATAACCTAGAAACGTCAGCGCGTCTCGTGCAACGAACACAGCCCTGTTTTCTCAAGCGAGCGGCCGCCTACGTGCTTCCATTTCACAGCGCTAGATGGCATCGCCTTCTGCTGTGTGGGGCCCCTGTGTTCCAACAACTGCCGCTAGTGTCGCCAGGTAGCAGCACCAGGCACAGGCTTCATCTCGCCGGCGGAAGTTGTTAATTTTCGGGAGTCGGGCAGGCTCATCTCTGAAAGCTCTAGGAACGAAGGGGGGAGGGGAGTGAGCAGAAGAAGGAGAAGGAAAAGGGGACCAGCCAGAGGTTTTTCCCTTCCCTCTACCTTGACGTGCTCCATTCATATTTATTTTTACACAGCCATGAAAGAGTTGACGTACACNTGCTCACTTTACCGTGAATAGCCCATTGGTGGAAAAATTTCATTCGTGAATTTTTATGTCATTGTATCAAGAGTATATTAACGTTTAGTGAAATTGAATTTTATAAGGTAAAGGGTTATTATGGTACATAGGCACTATTAACAACCTCGTTTTCAAAGTAGATTATTTTGTCCTGGCTTAACACAGCCGACCTAGAAAATTAGAGACTGTATTCGGAACTATACATATGGATCTGCGAGATCTTAAGATGTCATAATTCTGGTGTTAACCACACTAGAAATTCCTGAAAATGAACGCATTTAATAGTTTTCTAATGATATATAGGTGATTTAGCCACTTGAGTTGCTTTCTGAAATGCAACTCAACGGTTAAATAATCATAGACACTTAACACTTGACTGTTTGCGAAGATGGGATCACATCATAACGCAACTTACGAAATGCACACACGCTGTGGAGTTTCGGCGCGGGTCTGACTTCGTGGTACCGCCATCGAGCTTCCGGGCGGTGTGAATTGTTAACGACACCAGAGACACAGATGCTAAGGCCCGCGCTGTCGCACTTGTAACGACGAAGGGTTGAACATCAGTCCGCGTGACAATACGTGGCAGCGCCAACTGCATCAATCATACGCCGTTTTGGCGTCGGTACAGACGGAAGTCTCAGTTTAATTGTGACAGGGTCTTAGGCAGTAGAGCACAAGGGTTCGAGAAGGGACAGCCCACCCTCTCGGCGCATTTGTTCTGTAGGTTTGAATTACGACAGCGATCACTTTGCGTCATCGCTTCGACGCACTTCAGAAGGGTCGATGCGAGCTTTTATTATTATTATTATTTATTTTACTAACTACCCTAATAACTAAGTGTTTAGTGTTGTCCGGGGGTAGGTCTGGACTGTGTTGCGTCTCAGGGCTAAGCCCCATAGGCCTACAAGAGAGGGAATTTAGGAAAGGAGGCGTGCATCGCGGCGAAGAGGGATAAAGCAGCCATGGCCAGGTTTGTGACCATGACTGCATCCCTGAGTGTGTAATAGATGAAGCTATGACTAAGAAGGGGGAGGGGGGAAACCAGCATAGACACCGTAAAAACCCTTCCGACAGGAAAGAAGTTCAAAACTTGTTCATGCATTTAAAAAAAATGCTAAAGGAGGCAGCAGGTGTGGATTCCATGCTCGTCGATGCGAGCGAATAGCGCTCGCACTCTACTTGCATTTTCTAGTTTCCAAAGTTTCTCGTCATAGCGTAACTGGCAATAGGCCTGCCGTACTTGTTGGGCGTCCTACTTCTGTGCTGGTTGACAATCGTCACATTTGCAGTTTATCTTGACTGCGGTGTTTGTGTTAGAAGAAATTTTGACCAAATTTATTAAAATTCGACATATAAATGTTTGATCTTGCCTCACTGTAAACAATCTCAGGAGTCACTAATACTTGAATAGGGGAAAATGTTACAAATAAATAAAAATACTGAAAATGGCTCCTGTAGAAGTCAGTGGCAGATTTATAATTACTGAGGGGGGGGGCAGGGGGAGCTGAATTTCGTTAAGTTCGCTTAAGGATAATTTGAGACCAGCTAGTAACCTCGTCGTCAAATGGCGGATACTCTTGCAAAGAGGTTTCTTCGTCAATTGAAACAAAATTATAGTAAACAATACAGCATATAAAACTATAAACTTTAGATAAAATTTTAACATTTTCTTGCAAGAAAGTTCGAATGCATAGAATACTCATTTATTTCCGAAGCCTGAGTTAATTTTACGTGGCGAAAAACTTGCTTTCCGTTTGCCCTCGAAATAAACTCGTAATATTTGTACACTACTACCTGCTTTGCTGTATTATTTCCTGCTATGCTGTATTATTACCGGCTATGCTGTATTATTACCTGCTTTGCTGTATTATTACCTGCTATGCTGTATTATTACCTGCTTTTCTGTATTATTACCTGCTATGCTGTATTATTACCTGCTATGCTGTATTATTACCTGCCATCATATTAGTTGAGGTGGTGTAATGGCCACGGATTTGGCCAGCGATCGCTTGGTGAAATATGTGTTTTATATAGGCCTATCGAATGTTTTGAGCGGGGGCTCGATTCCAACCAACCACCTTCACAATCTTTTTTTTTTTTTTTTTTTTTTTTNAATACTTTTTAAGTAAAGCGTCCATCTCAAGCCCGAGCGCACGATACAAAAATATGTCCCATTTCGTGTTTACTTCTCCAAGACCTCACTATTCTAGTACATTCGCGTCTGTAAAAGATGCTTAACTATCTCAGTGACTAATATTTCACTAACTGGTACCCCTCATTAAGCCTTCGATAATACGATTTACTTCATTTCTGAACTTCTCTAGATCATGTGATTAAACTAGCTGAAAAAAATGCTCTCCTGAATTATCACAATGGCTTTAATCAGAATAAAAGTAAAAGAAAAACACAATACATAATGATTTTCATATTCAGACATGTCTTATGTGTAGCAACTTTGACCTTTGACTGCTTTCTATGCTGATTCCCTCCCCTGGCTTCCCATTCGACGGGAACTTGGAACTTCACAAAGTTTAATAATAGTTCTACATTGCCAAGATTGGTACAGATATTCGGTGTAGAAAAATAGCTTGCAACCTCAACATTTTGCCCATACACTTCGTTCACGGTTAACTGAGCACTTCTGAAAGCACTGCTTGCTCAGTTCTACCATCATGTATCTTTCCGCCACTCACAAACCTAACATTGCGTGCACCTAATAATTGTTGTACCTACGTCCGTCATCAAGTGACACTGCGAAAATCAGTTATAGCGCTGATTTGAACTACTTTACCCAATTCGTTGCCAGCGTTACTGTTAACACGCTGGTCAGCGCTTATTTGAAAATCTTTGCAATTTACCTACGGGTGGTGAATTTATTCCCAAATGTCGGTTCATAAAATGCTCAGGTAACTGTAAACTAGCGTATAAAAATAAAATGTTCAAGAAGTTTCTTAAAAGGCTGTTAACGGAAAAGTCGGAACTTTTGGGAAGCAACCTGTGAAAAATATCACTGTCCATTACAACACAGTTAAGGTTACTTCTCCTCAGGATAGTTTGGCACAGGTAAAATTTCCGCCGCTAGGTGCACAGTGTTCCAAAGAGGTCGCTTATAATTAAAATTTTAAGCTACGTGAATAATAAAGACGAAAGATTTTACTTAGTCACGAAGTTAATTTATATTCGATTTATGAATAATGTAATTATTTGGTTTTTTAAAGTAGAAAATAGAGGAAATCCTGTACACATGCTACACTAGCGCTTACCTAGTGGCGAAAAATTTTAGTTGCCAAACTAAAAGCATTGAATTTCCCAACCTGAGTGGAACAGACCTTAACACAGTACACGCCGGTATTCAGGCTCTCAGTTAAGTAAGTAACGAGTTAAAAAAAAAAATTGTTGTAAGGCTAGAAATTTTAATAGGAGCGAAATACTGAAATTTACGGTTACTGAAGTCAGTGCTCGTTTTAAACACACAAGAGCGTGAATTTGCATATTATTAACACATTTAGTTTCACAAAAAGAATTGCGTGGTTGTTTACTCAAATAGCGCACGAATAAAGTGAGACGGTCCACGGCTACGTTAATCTTACACGTGGGCGGAAAAATACAAATCGAGAAGAAAAGTAGATCCTCGGGGGCTTTCAAAAATTGCTCCGTGTTTACCGTGCAGGGTGCATAAGAGGCGTTGCGCGGGAAGCGTAAGGGGACGTTGTCGTTGACGGGAGGGGTAGCGGTGGCGGGTGAGAGAGAACGTCAGTATGGTCCAAGGGTTGGTGGGGGAGGGGTGGGGGAAGATGCTCACCCTCAGCTCCTGTATCTTGTGCTGCTGTTGCATGATGTGCTGCTGCTGCCTCTTGAGGTTCTCCTGCTGGAGGCGGTACATCTCCAGCTGCTTGAGCGCCTCCGCGCTCAGGTGGCTCGCGAACATCTGCAACACCAGACCACGTCACATCCCGCTGCCGTACTCCGCGAACACATTATTTAGTTTTCCTTTTCTCTCGTATTAATTTGGCCAGACAGACCAATAAAGATAGCATATTTATTCCTTAGGTTATAAGGGGTGCTCTATCAATTGAAATGAGCCTGGTGAGTGTGGTGTTAACATTTCCGAGATAGATTTCTTTTGGCTTTTTTCAATATTTCTTTTGAATTTATACCTACATCGGATCCAATTACATGTCATTTTAAACATAATTGTAAGACGAATCCAACAATAAAGTCTCGGCTTCACGAGACCCACAATTCTACAGGCTGCTCGCGGTAAAGCGAGCAGTTTTGGAAGCCCTCCCATTTGGAATTATATATA
>NQII01004452.1:0-151508 GCA_002778355.1 Clitarchus hookeri
ATCGGCTCCCTGAAAGTAGATATTTAGCAGGGTTTCAGAAAATCTTGAAGTTACCGTGAATACATTATACACATAGACCTCCCAGTACGTCACTGAAACATACACAAAAAAAACTTTGAAGGCCCGCATACAATACAAATCACGTAGAATTTGGTGCATAGAGTTAAGGCTCCTGACAAATATATACACATGGGAATTGGTTCCCTCCTAGCCGTCTGGAACCTTACGAAAATGTTGAAAGTAAAGTTTCTTAATATCTTAAGNACATGGGAATTGGTTCCCTCCTAGCCGTCTGGAACCTTACGAAAATGTTGAAAGTAAAGTTTCTTAATATCTTAAGTTGAAGATGTCCTGTATTGTGTCACGTCGAACTAGGGACTTTTCTTTCTTTTTCGCGAAACGAATCCACGACTAGCTGTACTCAAAAGCACATTAGTTTTCGTGATTGGATCATTTTAACTGTCACGCGTCTTAGGTGTCTGCGTGGGAAGCACGGACGTCCAGGGTTGAAGCAAATTAATTCTGATTGGCCTAGTCAGGCAAGAAAAGTCCTCTCACAGACACGCGAGNCGGACGTCCAGGGTTGAAGCAAATTAATTCTGATTGGCCTAGTCAGGCAAGAAAAGTCCTCTCACAGACACGCGAGGCCAATGATCAAAGAAAAGTTGCAAGAGAGCACATGCAATATTGAAGTTCAACGTGAGCGTATGCAGTTTCACGAAATAACAAGTGGCCCAAGTAGTTGCTGGTGCTTCGTGACCAGATAAGTTATAAGTTTACTCCGCGCCANAAATAACAAGTGGCCCAAGTAGTTGCTGGTGCTTCGTGACTAGATAAGTTATAAGTTTACTCCGCGCTAGGTAGCACGGGATTTCAACCCTGGTTTTCTGACAGGAGATATTTTTAATCCACTCTGAGCTTTCCAGAGCGTGTCCAGCAAATTGTGATACACCAGTAAAAAAAAAAGTATCTGTGATTTACGTGTGTTTGAATTCTTGCTCGAACTGAAATGAATTCGCAAAATTCTCCCCCCAACTTCTCTAGATGTCTTCCACCAGACTAGATCAAAACTCCTGCTTCTGTTTACCAACTTTATTGCTAAAGTGTTTATTGTAAAATACACAAATTAATAAACTGTTACTATTTGGTTACAGACCTACATATATTTCGAGTGCTTGGTGTCAAAGAACAGCATTTACAAAATTTCATATTTTGAGTGAAGGTCACTTTCTCACAATTTGGTGGTGGGAACGAAGAAGAAGAGGGTGGGCTAATTTTTTTGCGTCAAACAATGGAGTGTGTATACAAAATGGTTTCGAGACAGGCACAATGGTAATTACATATGTCAGATATACATTANGTCAAACAATGGAGTGTGTATACAAAATGGTTTCGAGACAGGCACAATGGTAATTACATATGTCAGATATACATTATTGTATTTTTTAAATTCTATTTTCAAAGTAACCTCCAGCCAAACTTTTATACAGGTCTTCATAGAGGAAATAATTTACGTATCTAAAATATTACGTATAATATACTAACGAGAACTTAAAACACGGTTATCAATACGTACACAACTATTCCTTTGACTACTGTATACTGAAAAAGTAGCATTTTGTAGATAATGTTCTTTGATACTAAGTCCCTTGTTCCACGTTATAAGATGTAGATGTGCTTGGGTGCTACAAGAAATATAACTTGATCCTACAGTAGATGTCTCTCCTCGTCGTTGACTTCGTTATGTCTGGCGACACGGAAAAAGTACCGTAATTCGTCAGTACCACGAAGAGAGTGTTAAAACCGAAGAGGTGAACGGGGAAAGTCAAGAGAAATGACGAGGGAAATTAACGAGAGTAGCGCAGGTGTAAACGAACGAGGGGGGTTCTCCCTTCGCGGGTAGTTTTAGAGGCGAGTTTCGGCGGAGGGGAGAATGAATCAGTTTGGGAAGAGAAAAAAATACTGATTTTTTTTTCTTCTGGCTTGGGGGTTGGGGAATCCGATACCAGCCGCTGACTGGTGCTGCGTAATACTTTCCCACCCCTCCCCCGCCGTTCTCTTTACTACCCTTCCTACTTCTTGCTCCCTCGACACCACGCATTTATTTTCGTTTTCTCACGCAGACACGCACGTACGTTATCGCCCCGGTGGCTGAGAGCCCTTTCAACCCCCATTCCAGGGGCCGGCCGCCCCTCATAGCGCCAGGTCTAGCCGCGAAAACAATAGCACCCTCGGTCCTCCCGCAGGCCGGCCCACTGTATCGGCTCGGTTCTCCCGAGGGGGCTTTCTTTATTAATCTGCCCTGCAATTGGGCGTGCATTTTACACCGTCCTTCCCGCCCTGACCCTACCACCGCCCTCGTTCTTTTATCATCCTCCCTACTAATCTTTGCCGTTTGCATAGCTCCGATGTTGAAACAATATACGTGTCCAGGCATTTCATTGGCCGCAAGTTTTACCGCTTAATCCTCTCGGCCGACTGCGGCGGATTTATTAACCGCGGTCCCTTACGGGACAAAATAAAAAATATGATTTAAACGAGATACAGACCACCAACGCAAAAGAAAAAAAGTGTACGTGAAGTGGGCGAAAAGGTTTTTAAACTGTTTTGTTTTACGAACTTAAACTGTCATGCAAAAATACACAAACAAAAATGTATTAAACGAGTAAAGCAAAAGAGTGACAGAAGAGGGGGAGAAATCTAAATCCTTACACCAAGCAGCAAATTAATTTTAAGCATGAATTTTACACTTAAGTTCACGTCAGGGTTGACACATGATATTTTAGTTTTTCGTTTCTATTGAAACCATTAGTAGCTGCATTAATAATAATAAAATATTACTATTTGGCCTCCCATCTCACTTATATATTCTAAAAAATTGAGAGGTCAAATTACTTTTCTTATTGTTAGACAACCTCCCTGTTGCACATCGCAACAGACTGCCAGCACAAATGGATAAAAAGAAACCTCTTGTCAAAATCTCTAAATAGTATTTTTAAAAATCGCTTATCCGCGTCTGTCTGTGCATTCGCTTAGTACTTCTAAACTACTTGATAGTTTTTGATGCGGTTTTCAACGTCATTTAGAGAATTTCTTAAGAAAGGTGATGATGTATAATACATTTATATTTATTGTAAGGATAGTAGAGAAATGTCGAACCATTTGTAACCAAGTCGTAAAAAACCGCTTTTAGGNACATTTATATTTATTGTAAGGATAGTAGAGAAATGTCGAACCATTTGTAACCAAGTCGTAAAAAACCGCTTTTAGAGCGTTTACATGGCTCGCGCTGACTAAACCACAAGATATATATCAAATTAATGTATTACTGAAGTGTAGCTCTCAAAAAGGTCTACAGAAAAGTCCGTGATAGCATATTTTTATATTTTAAGGTTGACCCACAGTAACCATTTTTGTCTTTCAAAGTATCGCTGTAAAAACTAAATTGTTACTGGGTGAAGCCGGGCGGGTTCGCTTGTAAAATACAAACCACTTATTTAATCTTGAATAACGTTTATGCCAAGTAATACAACTGGTTGCAAATGAATTAAAAATTGTCATCATGGGCTGAAGTTGCCATCTCTGGTTATCAGTAGACTTAAACATTTTGAAAGTCATACGTACGTATTTTATTATGCCAATTGAGTATCCTTCCTCTAAATGCAAAACTTAATACTTCCATCTGCTCAACAGATAGTTCTTATGAATCGACCAAATGCAACGTGATGCTGTCCGAGGCATATGTGGACTAAAGTGGATATGAATAAAAACTACCCCCCCTCCCCCAAACGTAACACAAACATAAATATTTATTTTAAAATATTTTTCATATTTTTGTTTTCTTTTATTGATAATTCATAAATATACAATCTTTCGTTAACTGGATTTTCTCTAACATAAATTTTAACAGCATTGAAATTATTTCGTAAACAATAACCATACCTCAATGATATCCATTTTTTGCAAAATGGTTTTCCAATACAATTTGGAACGTTGTGTTGTCATTATCCTTATTTCACTTTTAAGTGCATTGACTCTCTTTTGTATAATCTGTATATATCTAAATATTATTTAGAAAATGAAATATGTGATGCTTGAAAATGTTAAGTAACGCAAGTATTATAAAATTATTACTTTAGTAGGTAATTAAAATGATTTTGTGATAATTAAAATTTACACTATTAAATGGCAATTTGTTAATAAATTACCTTTTATGCTGGCTTCTCATTGTGTCAGCACCCTATAAACAATCCAAACTGCTCCAGTTTCAAGAGTTCATAGAATTCTGCAAAATAAACTCTCAAAATTCACGGAGACCTAACGATGACCGGGGACTATAAGCACAGAATCAGCTGCAGAAAAAAATTATAAATTAGCCTTATACCAGCTGGATAGCTTTCTTAACTACACCAAGATTCTCCTTGGCCGAATTTGTTGGGCGTCACGCTTGTCTGGCGAATGGCATATAATCGATGCTTGAACAGTCATATAATTGTTGGACTAAACAAATTAAATTTAAATGTTTTATTTGGTTCAAGGGAACAAATGTATATGTTTGGAGCTCGAACAGATTATTTGAGTCACAAAAAAAATGGTTCAGTGCAAACAATATTTAATAACTGAATCAAAATGTTTCGGTGTGAAAGGCTCGCAGATTGCGCGATGTGACCCAAGGAGCATACGGTGATGGAGTTACAAATAAATGGTATAACGAGAGAACCTAATATTATTAATTTGTTTTACTAAAGTCAGACGAAATAGGTTCTACGGTTCTACCAACGTTATAACACAAGAGTAAACTACAGATGTTCACTTTTTCACTTTGTTATGTTAGCAGGCAAAGCGCATAACGTCGCCAGCCTTTTTTTTTTAATTTTAATACTTGCCTAAGTTTTATGAACAAAATTATTTATTGCGTAATTTATCCACAGCTTTGTTCATGCTACAAATGCCTTTTAGAGAATAAGAATCGTAGGCATGTGCATGAAACACTACTTCATAAACTGTTTCATGCAAATATTTACGAAAATAATAATGGTAAGAAATGACACTTGTGACGGCCACATCGGCAAAGAATACTGTGCTAGCATCATCAGAATGGACAGGATGGAGAGATTTGCGCCGCTCTTAAAATCGAGTCCTTGAAAAAACGGAGCACCACTAGAATGCAAGGGCGGGAGAAACGGAAGAACCCGAGAAAACCCGCTGATCAGCGGCGTCGTCCGGCACGATTCCCACTTGCGAAAATCCGGGAAGTGATCCCACCGGGAATCAAACCCGGTTCGCCTTGGTTGGTGGCGAGTAATCTAACCACTACACAATCGTGGCCCTCGCCATCAAAATGAACACATTTGTAACCAAGCACATACAATATCTAAAGAGAAAAAAAAATCGTTTACTGCGTATTTACTCGAAGCGCAGGTGGTAAATATTATGTTTAAATATACATAAATGTTTTTAAATTGTGAACCTCAACTTGGGGTATCTTCGGTAAGGATTCGTTTTCCCTATTCGAGTTGCTGGAGCTTGCTGCTCACGGACAGCATATAGCAGCGAGCAGGCGAACGGCACGTGGAAAAGAGGGATTAAGGGTGGTAATGTAGATGGAGGGAGGGGGTATACGCGTGACAGGAAATGAAATACTGCCATAATTGTTTAAATGGCCGGTTTTAATTGATTAATTTTATATGATAGGCTGTTCACGGTAAACTAAGCACTTTTAAAGTCCTGCTTAAAATCTATTTGTATGAACATTGTGCATTCTTCCACCATATGTGAAATTAACATTGCCATGAGCCTGATCACTTTAATTCGAGCGTCGGTCAAGTGCAACAGTGAAATTATTACAAAAGTAAGTATCTTACATATTTTATTACTCGTACACTTATATACACTGAAGAGCCAAAAAAACTGGTACACCTGCCTAATATCGTGTAGGGTCCCCCCGAGCACGCAGAAATGCCGCAAGACGACGTGGCATGGACTCGACTAATGTCTTAAGGTATGCAGGAGGCAATGCAGACCATGAATCCTGCAGGGTAGTCCACAAATCTAATCTGCGCCAATTTCAGAGAGGGTTGCACGCCTGTCACGTTTAATGATTCTCGTCAGTCGTCGTTTGTCCCGTTCTTTCACGATCTTTTTCCGGCTGCAGCGATGTCGAAGACGTGATGTTTTACCGGATTCCCGATATTCACGGTACACTCGTGAAATGGTCGTGCGCGAACATCCAAATGTTATTGCTGCCTCGGAGATGCTATGTCCCATCTCTGGTGCGCCGACTATAACACCACGTTCAAACTCACTTAAATCTTGATAACCTGCCATTGTAGCAGCAGTAACCGATCTAGCTGCCGACCGCATCGCGTTACTCTGATTGGTTCCATACCTCTGTTATTTGCATACNCTGATTGGTTCCATACCTCTGTTACTTGCATACACACGCCTATACAAGTTTTTTTTTGCTCTTCAGTGTATATGTACTAAGAAAATATAAGGCAAAATAAAATATTTCAGTAAGTATTCACAAATTTTACCCAATACATTTTCTCTCCGTCGTTACCACCTTCAATGGGCGCATACTAGTTCATTGCCTGTTAAACGGGCAAGTGAACCCTCCCCCTTGCCCTTTTTCTTTTTTCCAAAACTGAAGTTTTTGGAATAACACACATTTTACCATACAGGCGTTTGGTAGACCAGGCATCAGGCCCTACTAAAAGTTTAGCCAAAGAGGCGCTGACAGTAGATTCTGTCAATTAACTTTTCCGGCCTAACTGTATGTGAGCAAAGTATTGTTTCACTTCACACATAGTTATGTCTGAATAATAAACAAATATACTTATTTACCTATCTGTTTACGTCACACTATGTACTGATGTAGGAATACCTTTAAAACTTTACACAAAAGTGTGGGAGGTAAACAAGTCGGCCTTACTTGTGTGCTTAAACTGGTCACACTATTTCAGACATTAGCTATTCCTTTTATCTCCTTTTTAAACATTTTAGGCTTAACGTATTCCGGAGATCAGTTAATACATTTTTGCAAACTTGACTATTAATATGTATTTAAGATTCTGCCTTAGCAGAATTATAATATATGTTTGGCGCCATAGGGACCTGGGACCTGGGACCGGGGTGTCGCATGCTCCCGCCGCCATCTTGAATTTCCCTTTTTTTTTACTAAAAAATCCCCTTTTTCGCTAAAAAAAAAAAAAAGACCTTATCCCCCAGTTGCATAAACGAGCCGCATAAAGGCACTTTTCGATATATCGGAAGGACTTGGGAGGCTCGCTTCTCGAGGGCAGAACAGTGACGGCCATATTAGCCATATTAGTTTTATAGGCATAGGGTATGCCAAATCGATACACAGGGTTCAGGGTCCGGAATAAGACCTGACCATCAGCGATCTTGGTTCAGTCAGCCATCTTGACCGCCATGTTTATGTCGATGGCCTTGATCTTGACCCATGGCCTTGACACCATAACCGAGACCTTGGATGACCTTGAAAATCAAAACTCGATAAAAAAGGTAAAAATCGAATAAATTCATAAAAGTTAGAGCATATTACGTTACTGACTACTGCCGCCATCTTGAATCCAGATGACTTTGACCTTTAACCATAAGCCGGTGATATTTGACCTTGAACCCAAAAATTTGTCAAAAATCTCAAAAATTTTGTAAAACATAACAAATTAATAAAAAAATTATTTGAAAGTATTTTTTTTTCTAAACTTACATTTGCGGTGGTTTCTCACAGCACCACGTCCAGAAGATGACTGAACCCCTCCAATCAATCACATTGTATTAACATTCCCCTCCACTTTCATCTCCCCTTTGCTCATTCTGCCAAATGCACTTCACCCGCCATATCGGTTTTCCGTTTGTCATTTGTTTACAATTTCAACACCTAGGTGACACTGATGACTCCGGCCATAATGTTAGATCTGAACGACCTTCACCTTGACCTCACGTCTGAGACCTTGAACCTGTGCCCATAAACTTGGATAACCTTGCTCCCGAAAATAAATTCTAAAAACTTTTATAAAATCCAACAAATTCCAACAAATTATCACAAATTTAAAAAAAAATCACTTAAACACTGGTTTTTTAATCAATATTTCGATTAATCTCGCAATTTTCCATCAATTAGCACCACAATCAGCACAGCAATCAGCAATCAACGCCAATCAACTCCAATCCACTCCAATCCACTCCAATCTACACCAATTCACACCAATCCTTCGTAATCCGCTCCGCAATACGCACCACAATCGCTCCACATGCTCCACAATCCACTCCACAATTGCTTCACATGCTCCACAGTCTGCAACCATCCTTCTCAATCCGCTCCACATGCTCCACAAACGCTCCACGTGCTCCACAATCGCTCCACCTGCTCCACAATCCTTCTCAATCAACAGCAACCCATGTCAATCCTTCATCCAATCCCAGTCCATGGATCAATCCTAATCCACTCCGCAATCCTCCTCTGCAATCGACAGTGACCCTTGCCAATCCTTCGATCAATACCAATCCTTCGATCGATCTTTCGATCAATCCTTCGGTTTGTCCCCAACCCATATGTATAGAAATTACACTCGTTCCCTAGCTGTCTCCAAATTGGTGCATGTCGACAAAATTAATGTTTTGTATGCAGTCAACTTTCCATCCATTTTTATACCAAATCTTTATTATTATTCTATATGCAGATCTTTCCGTTAATAATTGAGTGCTCATAGCATCGCTTTAAAGATGTGAGGTAAAAAAGGACATGGGACACAAAAATAAAGGAAATTAAAAAATATAATAGTAATAATTTACTATTTTGTAATTACAATTTCAGAAGAAAGTAGTTCATCGCATCATGCGATATATCCCCTGATCCTTAAGTTTACTATTGATTGAAGATATGTCGTTATTGTGCGTGAAATTCCCGCGTTTTTGAAGGTCAATCAAATATCTCAGTCTCTAAACAAGTTTATTCGGGTCTTCGGGAAATATGTAGCCAGTATTCTCGGCTTCTTCTGCCTTCTTCATGCCAATTGTGGCAGGAAACGTGTTGGAAGGGTGTGGCGGTGCAGCGATAAAATCGCCATCATCGTCTTCAGCACTATCACTACCTTCATGTTCATTTTCATCAATGCTCTCTTCATGGTCATCTTCACCTCCTGTTCTGTATTCTATATTAAATTTGCTTTTCTTTACAGCAGGAGTTGTATGCTATCAGTATTTAGAGCCGACAACCGTTTATTTTAAGTTCGTCGACTTCACGCCAAAGTCTTGCAATAGTACATTCCATACAAACCGACTCTACTGGAATAATTCAGTCTTTAGCATTAATTATCGTCATAATCACCTGTCGAATCGGTACCCATCGATGCAGCAAGAGGTATTGCCGGCAACACTTGCTGACTCCCAGCAGACGAATCCTTACAGATCTCGGTATGTTCTTTCAATGCATCGCCTTGCACAAACTGCATGGGACCAATGTCGTAATGCTTCATCGCGCGAAAAGGACTCTTCGTACAAGCCGTTCTTTCATGCCGACAAGCATTTTGACCATAGGTGAAAACTCGATCACAGAATCGGCATTGGTGACAAACTGTTAGCGATGATGCAAGTCGTAGCCCTGTGATGGTTGATATCAAAGGCAGGCCTTCGTATTCGCAATTAATCTGCGTGGTTTGAGGAAAGAGCGCTTACAAATCGATGTTCACCTCACAGTGTCAGAATGTCAAATGTCATATTTTCGTATATAAATGCAGATCTTTTTACAGTTAATAGCTTAGCGTTTTCCCAAAAAAGGACTTCCGCCATAAAATTTATATGTAAAAAATATCTGAGAAAACCCACATAGTTGTTCGCCCCAGAGGAAAACACGCAGATAGTTATGTTTACATAAAGATAGACATATAAAAACATTTTACGTAAATAAAAAATTATTTTAATTAATTTTATACATAATTATGTATATATAAATATAGACTATGAAAATATTTTAAAAAATCAAATTTATGTATATGACAACAAGCATATTTAAATAACAAATTGTTATATAGGCACTGTCTGCCAAAAAAAACCTAATTAATTTAATTGAAAATGAACGCATGTATGCCAATTGAAGTAACTTTTCCAAATTCGTAATGAGTTTATGTCTATAAATATGTAAATATAAACATAAAATAGGTTTTCACGAGCATTCTACACAATTTACGTACTTATTTGAAGACCATGCATTATGGAGGTGGTTGTTTTTTCTGGAAAATAATTAAATTCACACACGTGTCTTCAGTGGTAAGTGTACAACTGAAATCTGAATTTATGGCTCCCTGTTTTGTAACTGCATAAATATTACAGGCCTACTTAAACATTACGGAAAAAACACTACTTCCAAATATTTTCACCCTCGTAAAAATATAATTTCGTATGTCTGTAAAAGGATACATTTTGTATAAAAACGAGGAATAAACGAGTTTGTGGTTGCGTGCAATGTGTGCAAAAGATAGGCCATGAAAACACATGTCAAATAATTCCTAAGATAGATTTTTAAAAGTAAAAGTGAGCTCTGAATATCACCATGAATATACTTTTCTTTGCACCGACGAGTACCAGCCTTTAGGATAAGCTTTTGTATTGATGAACGTTTGTAGTGCTCTCTTCTGCAAAGGATATTGACAACAAAGCTTCAGTAAAATATAATCTTCTCCTTTCCTTCTTATTTGCTACAGCCTAGCTCTTTGTATATTATTATTGCAATAAAAGTTTATATTTTTTTCCCCATTTCCCTTTATTTTTACTTTTTTTTCCCCCGTGGCGTTCTACTAGCGTACTTAGTGGTCAGAAACTGCAGTCTTCTCTATTGCGTTAATCAGAGTTCGGTGGCTCATGCGTCTTGGATGGAAAGTAAAATATTTACAAACAATAGGCTTAACATGAAGTAGACAGATTCTCGTATTCTGCAGATGTCCACAACAATGAACGAAGAATTGCCTAAAGAACTGTCAAATTCACGTGTCTCAACACTGACGTGACTTTGGTTTTGATTCTAACCTTAAACCGGCACTTTAACGAAAAATATAACACTTCGCGTAACCTTATCGTAGTATATTGTTGGCCTTACAATTTTGTTAAAAGTAGTGTAATAGTAAATAAAATAATTTATTTGTGTAAAACGTGAGTTAAACTTACCTGAAGCCACGTAGTTTTTGACAGCTGCATTGCAAAATAATTGATGTAAATTCACACTATTTTTTTTGGTAATTTTATATTTTTTATGTATAATTTGTAAAAATTATTACCGTATGTGTAATTTGCACAACTTTTCTTAGTAATCCAGTGTGAACTACAGGTTACTGGTGAAAATGCACGACTGTATGACTTTATAAAAGAACAGAGTGATGTAAATTTACACACCCATCCCCAGTAATAAACTCTTTAAAAAGAATTGCTTATTTTTACTGATACGCGGTCGTTGTACAAAACACTCAGTGTCAGTGTACCTGTCGAGTACAGTATTTGTTGTAATTTTACACTCGCGTTCCTATGAATTTAAAATCAAGTAAAGGTCTTGCTTGGAACATAAGAATTTATTACTTTTTAAACAGTATCATAAGATTTGAAAAATATGCAATAATACTCATTCTTCAGGTATTGCCAATTTTCAGTAATTCTACCAATTTTTTGTGCAATTAACCAATAATGGTATTAGTATAGAAGGTCATCTAGCAGCAGGGAGTAGAACTACTTCGAATTTGTGTGTTAAATCAAAAAATTAAGTTCCACTGGCTGAATAGGCTTGCTGTTTGCATATAACTGTTATGTATCTAAAGTCAATTGATTTCCGCATTTTGAAGATAATTTTATCGCCCTGTTTGTAACTACCATTTTACATAAAGTTGTACAAAAATGTGAGAATTGTAAACCTACATATAGTGTACACGGTATGAGGATTAACATTACGGAGTTGTACAAGATCTGATGTTTGGCGAAACAGCGAAAGATGTATAGACATTGCGTATTTACAACTACAGTGAATCCATGATTTTACTTCTGTGTTAATGAAAATACGCTGTGGCGAAATAACATTGGCGATGCCGGTGTAATTTTTCTAGCCGTGAAGGAAGCACAAAAGTTAGTTTATTTTTTATTACGTAGAAATAGTAATTTGACGACATTCCGTGATAAAATAACTAGTAACGTATACACGTTATGCTTTTTGAATAATTTTTAGAATACATTTATTTGGACGCACAATAAAAAATTTACATTTGTAGGTATAAAAATACACCTACTTCGGCGGAGACAATACTGCAACGTACATTCGTTTAAATTGCACAATTATTTTACAGAGTGTATAAGAGGGAAAGCAGTTCAGTTTTGGGGCACGGTGATGATTACTGTGCAGCTGGCATGCACACTCTACCCCATATTCACTCGACGCACGAGTCTGGAACCTGTGACCTCTTCTCTGTTGTCTCCTCGCTAGTCGTACTCGTGAAGGCTGGAACTACAATTGCACGACAAGCAGGACACGGCAGCTCCGACACGGCGGAATATTTTTAACAGCCAGCCGGATGCAAGGTTACCTCTACAGAATCGCAGCCCTGGTGGCATGACAGAATCGTATTTCTTTTACAGCCTACTTTTTTAACATGTCGGCTTCGTCTGGGTACGCAAATGCAAATACAACATTACAAAAAAAAAAATTCCTGTGCATTTTCCTACTGTAATAAATAATAAACTAAATTGGTGCCAAAATTAGATTTCGGTTTGTTTTCAAAAACGTTGTTTTAGTTTTAATCCGGGTTTTGTTAAAAGCAAGGAATCATTAACTCCACCGTTAGTTTCATACAACAATAATGGAATTTTATGTCGTTGAGGCCGAACAATGGGGTCGAACTTTAAGAGGCGATTCTTCAAAGTGATACGAACATAAATATCAATATCAATATACATCAGAACCTCTATTAACGGAAAC
This sequence comes from Clitarchus hookeri, assembly GCA_002778355.1. NCBI lineage: Eukaryota > Metazoa > Arthropoda > Insecta > Phasmatodea > Phasmatidae > Clitarchus > Clitarchus hookeri. The sequence goes on from NQII01004452.1 coordinate 12,977, forward strand.
ACTTTTAACCGGATCACCGATTAAGCGAAACGGCCTTACAGTATTATTAAAATGGAAAGTACAAACGAAAATTTCCCATTTCTTCTCTAAGAAATAATTCTTAACATAAAATTTAATTGTTTATAAGTATTTGTTTTACAGCTCCTCTTAATTTCTCCTAACATACTGTATTGACATAGGTAATTAAACCTACAATTTTATATGTAGTAGGTAAAATGATTTTGTACTTAGTTTTCTACCTTTGAATCTGAATAACCGTATTTATTTAGCATGCGAAATTTTTGGTATACGAAATAGCCCCCGCCCCCTTTTTTTTTTGTTTGTTTCGATTGACAGAGATTGTACTGTTTGCCCGAGAATGTACAGACACACTGTAAAATTTACAACAGCTTTTAAATCGGGGTAGCGGTACAGTACGGAACTAATTGCAAATATTGATGTTATAATACAGTACGGAACTATGTGAAAACATTGATGATAACATACATCAAAATTCATGCCTATGGCATGACAGTCATTCTGGCAACGTCACGAAAAATTATCGAAGCGCCCGCCATGTGCCTTATTGCTCGTACCCACATGTCGCATCATGGACTGCCGCACCCGTTTCAGCGTTCCCGCTTCTACAGGAAGACTGGTGAAGGTTTCACTGACGCGTTTTTCAATTGTCTGCAGATTATGCACCGGGTCAACATTCAAGACACCTTTCAAGACTGGGCGAGCCATGCAACAGGCCCTCCTCGCCCAATAAATCTGCAGGTTTCATCTCAGTACTCACAATTCCACTCTTCCGTCTTGCTTCTCTTCTTCCATGCCTGCCTCGTTTGCTCTACTTATCAACCCATACACAGTTCCCATAATTACAATATATCTGCGCATTTCCCAGTGTTTCTGTACATGTACGGACATACGTTGACGTGAACTTTTTGTGCGTTTCCCTTTCAGGAATCACCTCCTGAAGTTCGCCCCCATTGTTCGGCCACGTCCCGTATCACGGGATATTGTAAACACTGAACAAGATGTCATATGAAATGCCGTCGTGCTCTGACATTACGTCGGGCTGCCGTACCGTGCTCGTCGCGCAATTGTGGCTGCATCATTAAGGTACCATGCGCATGTGAAGAGGAAGTCGGCCTGGCGGTGGTTCGGGCCTAACATCCGCCACCGCTCAGAAACTGAAGTCCGCTACAATCACGAGGCCCCGCAGTATGTAGCCTTGAACCGAGAGACGTGGAACCATAGCCACTTCTACACCATATGCGAACACTTTTGAGATCAACCTTTGAAAACGTCACTGTATCTGTCTGCATATTAACGAACACACGCTGAATAACATGCGTTGGTAACGACGGAGGGAAAGTAGTTCCGCGTGTTAACGTTGAATTAAACGTGTTTGGCAAACATTTGTGAATAATTAAATTATAAATTTTGATTTCTGTTTTTTAATGTATGTAAAAATATGAATTATCAAAACCTGCAAAATCTCTTTTTTCTAATAATGTGACACTTTTGCTTGACTGGCACATCAATGAAGTGGTCAAGACCATGGTGGAAGAATACACACGTCGATTAAAATTAGATCTTAAGCAGGGATTTTAAAAGTGCTCCATTTACCGTACTGCTAGCTTTTATACTCCGGACAGAATCGGAGGGAGAAATGTCCTCGAACTACGAATACACACATGACACTCCCAGATATTTCACTATCACGCTGACACAAATTAGTCCAGTATGAACTTGGCTATGTCATGAGTACCTCCGTGATGAAACAGTACACAATAGCTGTCCACTCACTGATCCTCATGTTGCTCCTAACTTTACTTTGATCATACGGCACAGATGCCGGTAACTTAACTTAAAGAGAGAAATTAACAAAGCAAGGCGTCTTCGCTCTCCAAACCTCTTTTGTACAAAGGGACTTGCGATGACCGTAAGATAAAGGAGTGTGTATTGGTCAGTGCATCTTCCTCATTCAAAATAGCCTAATAAATCTAAAAAAAAAGCATTTGATATACGCCTTAGTTTAAGGGCTTGTGCCAAAAAGTAATTCATTATTTTGTATCTGTATTGAATTTGGTCCACTTAGGATGTATATTACAAATAATCATGGCCGGATTTACCACTATACCTGGGCCTAGGTGCACATTTTTCCCAGGGGCGCACTTCACCAGGCAAAATTAGTGCTTATATTAAGAAGATTATTTATTCCTTTTAGCGAGGAGAAAGTGTTATGACTTGACCATTGCTGCATATGAGAGTATCTCAAATAAGGTTCTACCAATATGGTCGCCAATGAGAATAAATACGGTTTCACATCGGTGGCGTAATGCTCTCTCTATTAGTTTTATCTGCTCTATGGTATTCCGTTCAGTCTGCTCCACTGGTCACTGGCGTGGTATAATTAATTAACTTGTGTGGGGCGATGTGAATGCGTAGTTACGATAAGTCAAGGGTGCAATAAATCCAAGACAAGAGGTGCTGAATTTAAGGAAAGGCGAGAGGGGAAAAAAACGAACGATGAAATACTAAGAAATCTGATTAAAAACATTATTACCTTCCTTCTACTTAAACTGAGGTTATTAGTAGCGGTGTAAACAACGACGATATTCTGCCGACTGATTGTTATAACTGGGCATCTCTGAACGCAATGAATATGTTTGTGAAAATGAACCGTAAGAGGAGATATCCGGGAGCGACTCCACCGGGAATCGACCCTGGTTCGCTTATGTGAGAGGCGAGTAGTCTAACCACTAACACCACCATGAAAGTCCTGGGCCTTTGGCTCCTAGACACACAAATGCGGTCCTGCCAACAATGCAGTATTCAGGAAATATACGTTTCCCGGTTTCATATTTTTGCTAGTCATCCATGACAACTTAATACCTATGATGGCAAGAGTCACAAANCAACTTAATACCTATGATGGCAAGAGTCACAAATATTGCGAAGAAATATGAACGTGGATACAAAAATCAATTTAAGTTTTATTTATAAATACATAAAAAATGTTATGCAGGAAAATTTCGTGTTTATTTCTCTATTGATTAAAATATATCTTAAACTGTGCAATAATTGAAAAAAGATACTATCCTACCTTTAAGCTTTTTCCGTTTAATATTTAAAGCAAAATATTTTATTTTAATTTTACACATTTTATTTTTTAGATGCTATATAAATCGCTTAGCTTTTTAAAATAAATATAAACACACATNCAGCACCGGAGGTGACGAGTTAGCTTCCAAGACTGCTTAGCCAGATTGCCATTCCCCTAAGCCCCCTTATCTCTTGCCACTTACAAAGACATCTACTTCTCCCATCTCTCGCAATTCACTGTAATGCGCTCAGACGTTCGCAGACCATTTTTGTTTCGTTTAATGTTGCCGGTTGGGCTTAGGTGTACAGAGAGCACGAATACTCGAAGGCGGAACAAGGAGTAGAGCAACATCGGCATTATCTTTTAGAGTTTAACAAGTCACAACAACTAAACTAGGAATTTAAGACATTTCTCAAGAACTCCGTAATATAAAACAGATTTTTCCGACAATTGCGACAAGTTAACCATTAAGCATTATGTCACTCGATAATTTTTCCAACATTATGAGATATTAAATGTATTAAAGAAATATTATAAAATAGATATTACTTTACAAAATCTCAAATTGTAATTTTTCCTTTACACCAAAGTATTATAAAACGGGGCCAAATATGCAGTGTCCAAAATTTGCACTTCATTCAAATGTATCTGTCACATATAAGTGTTCTATATTGCCTAAAAAGCTAAAGGAGGTAATTTTATTAAGTGACATGGTTTCTTTAAGGATACTAGAGCATCCTGGCATATCGTAAGTTGTAACAGGCATGAACACCAAATATAAATGTATCTAAGCAAAATGTACGTAATCTACTTATTTCTGATTATTATATACTTTGTTACAGAACAATTGCTTGTAAAATAACTTTAATAAATAAATACACAGAATGCAAAATTGTGAAAAGTCGAATATTTCAGTTTTACTAAAGATTCGCACATTATTTCGGAAGGAACCTGTTAATTACCCCGCGCTTAATGGTGAATACGCACTGTGCTAAGCCCGGCTCCGCTGTGCAAAAGATTTCGCAAAGCGGACACTTTCTCCGAAAGCAAGTTTACGAACTTCAAAGATAACACTTAAAATAACGGAGGGGTGGGGGGAGGGAACACCCATAAAACTACCGGCAAGTTATTGGTTCATCAACGACGTTTATGTCTAGCTTCTCTTTCCAAGGTAAAAAAATACGAATTTTTAAAACTAAACCCTGCCTCCAGAGCACAAGATTCTTGGCGACCAAGATGCGGCAACACCAGAAGTGTGGAACATGAAGTAGGTTTAGGGTCTCGAACCAACCGGATTTCGCACTCCATTCTGACATTCTAACTTAACACGGTTCATAATATTCACTCTTAGAATATTTTTATTTCAAAAATTCAACACATTGCATAGTTCGTGGAGTTGTTAGTCAGCAACGAGATTATTTTATACAGCTATTCTTGGCGACCTCGAAGTAAATCCACTTATAAGTATCCACCATTGCAATATGTAGAGTTCTTAAATAACTGTATGGAACAATGGGTAGCCTTTTCCGAGGTATGTTAACGTCCTCAGAACAAACTATATCTTCCTAAAAGTGTGATATATCTCGTGTGCCGCTTAACTTTTTAATACGTTTCGCAAAATCCCCTAAATTGATATGCTAATCTGAATGAAATCTCCGACTCTTGCTTTCTGCTTCGCCGAGGACAAATTTCTTCTCATTTGATCACAGCCTGTTAAGCAGCCATCGACACTCAGTTTATGTACCCTGATGTGCTGTTCACAGATAACTAAGCCATTTTAAAATCCATTGAAAAACACCGCTGCCCCTAAGTGCATATATTTTAGCGTATACACGGTTTGGTATGGGTCCAGTAAAGTTGGTAACGGCTTAAATTAAAAATTAAATAAAAAGTGTTAGGTAGACATTTATGGGAACGAAAATGAGTTATTTTGGTTTCTGTTTTTCATTGCACACAAGTGTGAAAATACGTGAATCGGTAAAATATTTGCTCTTCTAATAGTTCCAGAGTATTACTAGACTCGTGCATTAATAAAGTGAACAGGCCCATGGCAATGTTAATTTTCCATATGGAGGAGAAATACGCTATGTGCACACAAGTAAATCTTAAGCTGGGCAGTAAAGTGCTTAGTTTACTGTAAACAGTAGGTATCACCACAACGCATTGGCATGAATTGAGGCTGCGGCTAACACATCACAGTTATTAAGGCAGAGCATTTAGTGAAACGATTCTGCAACTTTTGCGTCATACGTCGAAAGCTTTTGCCCTCAAGGTAATATTTTTCGAATAATTTAATGTCAAATAAAAAATTCTTCCGAGATCTTGCTGCCATTATAACAAATACTAACTAAGTTGTGCAGATGAAAAAAAATACATACAACATAAACTAATGCCGTGGGCTACTTATGCTTGACATATACGTAATCACCAAATAACTGTCCATACATTTTTAAAAATAAAACGTCAAAAAATACAAAAATATTTTTATATTTGACAATTGTTTCCAATTATATGGTATGTTATTTGGTGATTTACATATGTGTCACGCGATAACCCATAGGATTCGTTTACTTTGTAATTTTTTTTCATCTGTACAACTTAATTACTATTTGTTATAATGGCTGCAACGAAACAGAATAATTTTATATTTGACAACAAATTATTCAAAAACTATAAAGTGTAAAATTTTTTTATTCGAAACAAATGTCATGACATACGATGCGTACAAGGTGAACATTCTTTGGTACAAATATACAATTTTTAATTTTTTGGGGCCCAACACCTTTACTTGTATTGTCGCGGCCTGCAAACGTGTTAGTTCGATTCGCGTGAAATTTTTATTGGTTTTTGAACTTCTCGCTTGGCGAAGAGGCACTAACAGCAAGGCGAGTCATCATGTCGAGAGGGGGGGGAGGGGGCGGAGTTATTGGCTGTGAGCTGGGCTTGCATCTGTGCGAGGTGGAGGGACCATCAGCGTGGTCGCCGCCTCTCTCGTGTTGCAACTACGTGTCCTGCGGCGTCCGACGGCGATCCCGCCCAGTGGTTCACAGTGTTTCTGGATATCGGCTATATCCGGCATCACTGCACGGGATTCCGCTGACCTCAGCTGTCGAGCGGGATGCACGAGGCTCTCTGGTCCGCGGGGTCGCAAGTTCAGTTCGGGCGGGCGCGAGTGAAGAATGTAGTCGCGAAGGGAGTCTAGTAAATCTGGGCGCAGGGCCTTTGGCCCCCAACGTAGAGTTGCTGATTTTACCTTTTGATGTTTAATTGTACTGTGGCGCAACCGCTGCCGTGTTTCGTTCATGTACGCGGGTGGAATTTCGACGTGTAAGTATGTTGAGTGGCATCTTGGAGCGGGCCGACCAAGACTCGGATAGCTGGGAGTTATCAGAGGGCTGTTTGGAATCAGCAGTCGCGGAGATGTCGATGAAACATAAGGAAAATTAGTGTACTCTTCGTTTTAAGTTAACTCTTAATGATCGAAGTCAAGTAAGATTAACTCTCGCAACCTACGGTGATACGGGCTGGAGACCAGTATAGGATCTCAAGGGAAAGCTTTCCCATTTTTATTAATGATTTTGATAACAATTTATTAAATTTCTGGAGAACCCTAAATGATACGTGTTATTCATTCATAGATGCTCAAAGCAAGCGATGCCACTTTGTGCTAGTTTGATTTATTAACGAATGTCTAATTTTTTCTATAGCTATGGCAGTAAATAATTTTAATAAATGGGGTAGCTTTATGGGTCATAAAATTACTCATGTTTACCACCCGCATGAACGCAGTCTTAAGTCGTAAGATAAGGTGTTAAGTAATAGTTGGAGTTACGATACAATTAATAGGTTAATTAAAGCGAGTGTCGCGTAATATCCCAATACCCCTCAGTGGAGGGTGCCTACACAGTTTATGTGCGTAGAAGCCTTTTTTCACCGTAACGTGGTGTGGGCTTGACAGAATTTGTGACGAACAAAATATGAAATGCTCAAACCCAGGTAACAATAAATCATAGGGGTAGCATTCATAATCGGTGCTACTGCTCTACGTTACGGTAGATGCACATGAGAATCGCCGGAAACAAAGCCTACGCCTTATTGGATTGATTCGGAAACTAGCTTTGTGTGAGCTTGAGTACGGCAGACATGAAAAATCATTGTTATTGCTACACCTGAAACCATAAACTTATATGGGTCTGAAAGGGTTAAAATTCTGGCAAGCTTAGGCGAAGAATAAACAGTAAAGACTATGTTATAAGGAGCCGCGGTGGTGTGGTGGTTAGACTACTCGCCTCCTACCTAGGCAAACCTGGTTCGGTTCCCAGCGGGATCGCTCCCTGATTTTCGCATGTGGGAATCGTGCCGGACGATTCCACTTGTCGGCGGGTTTTCTTGGGGATCTTCCGTTTACCCCGCCCTTTCATTCCGGCGCTGCTCTTTTCTTACCTCACTTCACCCTCATCGGCTCTCAAGACCTCGATATTAAGAGCCACCCAAATCTGTTCCCTTCCTTTCACTATGTTATAATTGACACGTTTACTAAAAAAAATTCAAACATTTGAAAACTTAGCCAACTGAGAACATAAACAATCAGGAAAGTGAATTTAAACAAATTAATTACGACTATTGCGTCTCTCCTAACTTTCGTACATTCGCCTTCGCGGAACGTAGTGATGTATGAACTTGGATGTCATTTACGAGAATGAGTGCGTTACAACATGTGTTTCCGCAGTTACGAACACGACCCGAGAGAACTCAAGTGTGCATGACTGACGCACGGCCGCTGGCGTGTATTACCCTATTCCGACAGCCTCTGGGACTGCGGCGAAATACGTACGTTACAGAGAGAAGGCAGTGTGTTCAAAACCACGCAGCTCAAGCCGTATATCTACGTACTTAGGATTCTACATTTCCTTAAAACATAGTTTAACTATGAATTTTAATGAAAGTGGCATAAGTTGAATTACATTCAAACTCTAAGACGACTTTCCCCACTGCTTTGTTGACTACGAAATAGAACAACTAAAAAAATACACGAGAAAAAATGAAAATATTTCCTTTAATAAAACCATACAAAACAAAGTGATATAAATAAAAACGATACACATTGACAGACGCAAAAGAACAAATATATTCGGTAAAAGAAACACATTAGCAGAGAATCAAGAAAAATGAGAGAGCAGGTTGATAAGTAAAATTCCTACAGTAAAATTGTCCTGCACGTTAGTGGAATTCACGTTACTTACAGGAGTGCGCGGTGGTGTAGTTGTCGAACTACGCGCCTTCCACCAAGGCACCGTGTTCGAGTCCCGACGGGATCACCCGGATTTTAAATTGTGTCAAACATGTCGGACGTTGCCGTTGGTCAGCGGGTTTTCTCTAGGCATCTCCTTTCTCTCCGCCGCTGCCACTGCTCCACCTTCGCCTCGTCCCGGGATTTATGCACTTGGGAATCGTACCGGGAGACACCTCTAGTCGGCGGGTTTTCTCGGGGGTCTCCCGTTTCCACCGCCCTGTCATTTCGGCGGTGCTCTATATTCTCCTAGCTTCACCATCACCAGCTTTAAATACCTTGCTGTTAAAAGCTGCCTAAATATCTTAACTCACTCACAGAACATATCGGTTCATTTACACTGCGCAAAATATAAAGTTTTACAGTCCTTGACTGGAACATTAAAGTATTAAGTCAGGATTTGACTCCACACGATTTCCATTTGTTTGGACAAAAAAAGACAAATCTTGACGTATGGCGCTTTTGGGATGATGCAAGTTTATATAATACTGTTATAGATGGGTTAGCACATCGAGATACTTATTTCTACAAAGAAGAAATCTTAAAGCTAGTGCAGGGCTGGGATCTGTGTATAAATCGTCTAAAAGTACTTTGCAGAGAAGTAAGAAAGTGTGTGTCGTTCAATGTTGTTAATGTTATTTATGGTTCCGTTATCGTTAGGCGTGTATTTAGTGTGACTGGGAATCTTACTTGTTGATCCGCCCTCATATTAAAAAAATAAGTGCTAAAAATGTAAGAAAATTTGACAACAGGGGAAAAAAATTATATTTCTCCTAGATTTCTCTAGCGTCACAACCCAAAAAAAATCTAAAATACTACTTTTTGATAGGATTGAATTTAACCCTACAAATTTTAATAAAAACATATTTATGTAAGAATATTTCCCGTTTGTCGTACTGCATTTCAAAATTAACCAATTTTATAAACACAGATAGTTTGTGAAGTTGACTATCACAGCCAGTCCACCTGGTGACTCTTGGTATCTCAGGATACTTGAAATGAGAAAGAAAGGAAGGCGATACGCGAGGGATAAAAAAATTAAATCACACTGATCTTAGTTTTTGAAGTAGCAAACATGTTCTGACATGAGAATCCCCGCCGCAGTCTATATTTTCCTCGAGAAAATGCATCTGCAGGCAACAAGCCTAAATTTTGATTTGTTGGCACCGGTAATACATTTAAAGTACAGATGCACGCGATAAATTATAGACTCTTTTTGTTCTCCTTGGTAAACTCAAGATGAGCCTACCATCACCACGTGCGGTTGACAAACAAATTGTCCAGAGAAGCTGAAATGGGGAATAAATCGTCAATTGCCTGTAGTTTGGAACCATCCCAGCATTCTCCTAGTAGAGAATGAAAATCAATATGGCCAGACAGGGATTCGAATCCAGATCCTCCCGAATACGAGTCCAAGGGTGTATTACTGAGCCATATAGGTTGGTACTACAATTTAAAATATGGTGTGTATGGCCTAAACCTAGGTATAAATAAATTGTTTTCCAGGAAGGCGTAGTATTGGCGTGTTTTTACACTTCGTCTTATTTTCATTTACTGTATTTCGAACTTTGTTGTTTTTTAATATTTTTACAATGGGTTCCACACATGCACGGATATTTATTTTTGTATGTTTATTTAGAACAATATTTAGTCTTATAATTTCATTAACAGATTTACACATACGCAAAGGTTATAACTTCGTCTCTTTTTGTAGCTATTATCTGTGGTACCATTTCGCAACCAACATATGCAACTAATGAAGTCAAATCACAACTTTAGTGAATACTTTTCTTTGGCTTTTTGAAGAGTTTAAAACGAAATCGACATAAGCCGTGAACATTAAATATCCATATTAAGCATTATGGATTTAGAAAGCAAACGTTTATATGTATGTATATAGTCTGCCTAAAATTTTGTATTGTAGACCAAATGTATAGTGTCGTTTACAACAAAGATTTTTTTCTATAGTTTTTAAAAATCACATATTTAAATTTAAGTTTAAGTGATTGTCGTTAAACGTATGAATTTGGTTATACAAACTGTGAAAGATAGTGATCTTTCATAAGTTTATTTAGAAATTGTCTTTTTGCAAAGGTGTAGAGACATGTAAAACTCCAAAATACACTTTAATTTGCTGATATTACCAAAAATATACTAATATTGATCTCTTTATCTCTGTATTACTACACTGATATTTAGATTGTATTTTTATTTTAACTATAATTCGTTATATTCTGTAGATGAGTTTTTTTATCCACGTATTCAAAAAACTAAACAAACTGTGATTCTGACATGTAGTTATGTAAACATGATTAGATTAATTTCGTATTTGTTTAAAATATCACACATATTGTGCAAAATTTAAACTGTCTTTGGCCTAGATACAAAACTTTAAATACTCTTTTCTATTTAGCGTCTTTCCCTTTTACTGCTTCACTGAGCATCCAATTTAACCAGAAGCACCAATGACAATAAACTTAATTTTACCACTGACGATCATCGTGCAGTTACAAAAAATTCCAGCAGTTGTGTTCATTTTTTACCGGCGTTCCGAGTGTAACAGAAATATTGTGCGCGGTGTGAAGGCGAGATTAATAGGCGTGTGAGGACCATAAATCTCGGCGACCACGCCGGGTAGCGCATGTTTTCATTCCGCGGACACAACACAAACACGAGCATCGCTTGCGTTTGTTTGGGAAAGATTCATCAACCGAAGGAGCGAAGCAAGGCATTTCGACGACCACCAACAAGTATCGAGTCCGTGTTCCAAATGTATGGCACTCGCAGTTGCTCTTTCGCTAGTTCTCTCACTCTCTGTCGCACTTTTCCTAACTCTCGGCCGCTGTCGTACTTTCACTGGTCTCTCACTAGCTGTCGCGCGTTCACTAGCTCTCGGCCGCTGTCGTACTTTCACTGGTCTCTCACTAGCTGTCACACGTTCACTAGCTCTCGGCCGCTGTCGTACTTTCACTGGTCTCTCACTAGCTGTGGCATTTTCCCTAGCTCTCGGCCGCTGTCGTACTTTCATTGGTCTATCACTAACTGTCGCACTTTCACGAGGTCTTTCACTTCCTCTCGCACTTCAACTAGGTCTCTTATTTTCTGTCGCATTTCTACTGTTGCGTTTCAACAAGGTCTCTCACTCGCTGTCGCACTTCCACTAGTATAGGTCTCTCAATGTCTCTCGCGCCTATGTTAGGCCTTAAATTAGTTGTTGCATTTTTTCCAGACGTCCCACTTGTCACGCGTTAACAAGATCTTCCATTATTTCTTATTCGCACTTTCAGTAGGTCTACTTTCGTTTGCACTTTTGCTAGGTCTGCGACTCACATGTATATGTGTCTACTGTTTCAAAGATTTACGTAACAGCCTTATAAAGTTTTAATTTTTCTTGTTTTTGGTAACAAATATTAATGTTTAAAGCGTCTATCTATTTACAAAACCTAAAATAAGCTGAACAGTATCATGATAAATGATCGCAAAGCACTGTTAAAGGTAAAATAGCTGAAAAAATTCGGTAAATAAATTAAGTAAATAAAATATCATATTTAAAATATTGCATTCTCATACATCCCAACTGAAGTAATACAATTTCGTGTACGCAATGTATTTGATCTATACATAACAACACAATATAATTGTTAAATCATTATTATTTGATAGCTTATGGTAGTGCTTGTTACTCCTTTGTGTACACTTTAAATTTGAGTTAGTGATTGTATTCAGTAGAATTATTTTACAGAATCTTCAGTAAATTATGTTTTATCTACTGGCGAATCAGTGAAAATCACTGAGATTTTACTGCAAGGCCAGTGCAGTTCACTAGTAATCAGTATCAACCATTGTTTATATGCGAATACCAGCAATTAAAATAATCATTTGAATTTTACCGATTGAATTAAAGCAGTTTCAACAGATCTGCAGACGAACTGTTATGCTGGATAGGAATTTGTCAGGAGTAACGTAAATTGGAACGAATACGAAACATTTTAGTAAAATACAGTAAGCATATAGAGGAAAAACTTTTCTGTCAAATGTTGTGTATAGATTTTACGTAGCTTCACAGCTATTAAGAAATGTATGTATTACAACAAGATTTTAATAAGCTGAATGTGTAGGCTTGTTCTTTGTTAATGATGGGAACCGTTCAACAGAAACCTGTTCTACTTTTCACTTGTGCTACGTAAAAGCGACTAACTGAAATACTTTTACATAATGGCAGCTATATTTCTTGTGCTGTTACTAATCTACATGCACGGGGTATAAGTAATACGTTTATATGGTTAGTAAAATAATTGTTATATAAAGTATAAAGTGTCAGCTGTCGTTGTATTTGCCAAATACATGAGACATAGTATGCAAACATATTAGTATGAATGGCAATTAGCTGTGCCAGCCGGGTCACTCCCGGATTTTCGCAAGTGGTTATCGCACCGGGCGATGCCGCTGGAAGGTGGGTTTTCTCGGGGATCTCCCGTTTCCCCCCGCCCTCGCATTCCGGCGTTGCTCCATTTTCACCTCTTTTAACCCTCCTTGGCTCTCAATACCTCGTTGTTAACAGCCGCTTGAAACTCTCTCAACTCAACTTGCCGCAATGATATTCAGGCAGCCCGAACAGTGCTCTTTTTTTGCTGAAATTGTATACCATGTGATATCGTACAATAGCTTTCAAGTTATTCTGGCCAGAAAAGAATCCAGAATTCCTTTAGGTGGCATCTTGGCATGAAAATAACCGATCATAAAAAGTATAACATGACATTTCGGTGGGAGTTTTTAACTGTAATTCAGAACATGATACACTGATGACATATTGTGAGTACAACGTAAGTAATCTCTGAGGATGTCTGGAAGGATACACAACACGCTGGAAGGTAAAGGGGCGGTCCGTCGTCTTATTGAACGAGGAGTCTTGTGAATATACCAGCAATGAGCGAGTATGCTAATTAAAATAGGAAGAAATTTCGGGGGCGGACTTGCGGAAGCACGAGATCCTTCTGCGAGTCTGTTGAGCGTATTCCACAACAGCTCGTTAGCGGATCATGGTCCGCGGACAGCTAACTGCTGATTGGCGCACGTGACCTCTTGACGTCACATCTCGCGGTCCCAATGTCCGAAGATCCTATCTCCCGATATCACTCGCCAACTTCAACTACCGTCCGAGGAGGTATCCCAATTTTTGGAAGGAGGACAAGCGTTTATTTTTACATTTTAGCGCCGGCAAACTGTAGATGTAAATAATGCAGTATTGATATCGAGGTGTGAAGACGTAGTTGCAAAAATATATTCAAGTAAAAAGGGGTTAAATCTGTATTAGTATCGTCCGTATGCGGCCGGAACTATACGATCGTTTAGAGAAAAATAAGAATTCAGAATTCAAAGGAAACCCGTGAAAGCTTAATTTCTGACGACGCCGAATTTAGTGCAGTTCAGCACCAGTGCCTGATTGCTTAGCTTCAGACGTCGTTATTGCATACACGTATGTTGGAACATACGTCCGTGGACGTAGTGTGTCCGCGGAGTATTCGACCGCGGACGAGCTTTCGTGGGCTAGGTTCTACAAGTTCACGGTCGCGAGTGCCGTAGATTCTCCGTCGATCAAATGCCAATTGACTGACGAATGATTTAGATGCACGAGGTCAGTTGCACGTTTGCTCGTTCATTCGCAGCAGAAAGTTAGGGAGAGTTGTGAAAAAGGGTGGTTTATATTTCGCATAGTACTCCTAATAAATAGTGTAACAACTGAACTTAAACCCATATAAAAACACCTAAAAAGTACCCAGCATGCGTTTGATGGTTTATTTACATCTGACCATAGTTTCGGAGACATAGAGGTAGCAGTGTCTTTAAACCGAACATACAGGAATTCAGAATAATAATTTATTCATTATTTTGGTTTCACAACAACACTCTTGCGCAGCAAACATAGTATTATAGAAGATAACTTTTGAAAAGGTCCGTGTCCTTAACTGCATTTAGTTTAACGAAAACATTGATTCTCATACCATTAGTAATTTCACAGAGGATCATTTTAATATTTTGTATGTTACAACGAATTACTTAAAAGTGTATCGCTCAAAAGTAGAGGCTACTGGAATCTGTTCTTTCGGTTTCACAGACAATTTTGAAAGCATAGCGCAACAAGCATATTTTGATGTGTAAAACGATTTCACAGAACGGGTAAATGACGGACACGTGGATAAATATTCCTTGGACGGTGGCAGTGTTGTTTTTACACACTTTATTTGAAATAGTAAAAATGCATGGGAAGAAGAAGCCTGGCAGGCGATACCCCAGGAAAACACACAACGCATGTTAACATTAGATGCCACGACGTGTGGCATCACAACATGTTGTGGCCACAACAAAATTAATTGGCTGTGTGTATACCAACAAAACATTTTGTAGTCATCACAAAGAAATTTCCTTTTCAGTGTACATAGTTTTAAAACTGTAATAGTATTTTTTTTTTTAATTTTAGCAATGATGTGTGTAGTAAATTTCGTTCTATTCTGTTAATTACTTCATAGTGTTGCGATTTGCTTATTTTTTTAAAATTTTATTAGTGGACCTTATCGCAAGTTTCAATGGGGAGAACACGATTTAGTGATTGTGCAAAGTAGTAGCGTGTTTCTGTGATGTATCCACGAATATTAGGGACCGCGTGACGCGCAAGGGAACCCCGGTGCGGTGTAGTAGTGTTGGCCTTCGTCCGCAGCCACGTCACGTGCGGAGCCGGGGCCCCCGCGATATTCCGATACAGACCCCGCAGCCTTAACACGCCCCGGAATATCAATGGCCTATAAGGGCCCCTGGAGAGAAGCCCAGCGGCAACCCGCCGTACACGGATCCTTGGCCCCGCCTTGCAGAGTGAGGCGAAGTAGAGAAGTAGCGCCGTCCGCTGCCCCTTCCCCTTCTCCAACATGGCGAAAACTGCTGACCGCGTCGCCAACAGGACGTCGGATATACGGAATACGGTACGAGGAACGAAACTGTAAGAATTCCCCGTGTTCGTGGAGGGAGTAGCTGGCGTGACACGGGGGTGGAAGTTCCTTTGCTCATGGGCCGTCGTGAGGCGAGGTGAGGTGAGAAACTAACCGCTACGCATGGCTCCTTTTCTTTGTACAGAGGTGAAAGAAATACGCCCCTTTGGTATGCCAGGGGAGAATAAATTGAGGGGTCCCATTACCTGGTACTTACTATTAATAGGCTTTTCACGGTTACTTCCAACTTTTCTGAAGGCCTGTTATGGTTCTCTTCTAGGATATTCCTCCGCCTCATGCAAACAAAGTTTAACTAAGTCTATAAAATTTATACCAAAAGGACACGACACCGGTTGCGTGCGCACTTAGTGTAATATTATTTTCCATAAGAACTTTATCTTACTAGGCATTAACAACACACCTTTTTTCTCCCTGTTCTTATTCGTATGACTAATTAATGAGATTATTTCATATACAGAATATAAGTGAAGATTCAGTTTAACAAAAAATAAGGTACTTTTATATTAACACTGTCATAAAACGCTTTAAAAATATGTGGCATTTTTAGGAAAGAACCAAACACGTCGTAAGTAGGGGGATTTTTCAAAGGTTTGATTTAAAATAAAAATGTTAATAAATCGCGAATAGACTATACCCTGTGAATTCCGGGTAAATTAAAATTTATAGACTCGACAAAAACACAGGAACAATATATTATTGAATTAGTCCTATTTACTTTCCTGCAGCACGGTTCTTATCTTTGAAGGCCCAAAGGGCTTTTCGTTTGAAAACGATATTATGAAAGGCAGATGAGACATGTCTAAATTAATTTAACATGTAAAATCCTATTCTCTCGCTCTGCTTGGCCAGCACTAGGCACTGCCCTTCATGATCCCTCAATACAAGCCACAAGCAATTACGTACCCTTTTTCTGGTTCGCGGAGCAACTTGGTCGCGTCTCTAATGGCTCCACTCTCAACAATACGTTAAGGCACTTGTAATATGAAAAACATTTTTTGGGGCCTTCGGGTTTTTCAACGCAATTTATTTTCGCTAAGCAAGTGATGAAACAATCACGGAGCTCTGTAACAAAAGTACTCTAGAGAGGACACACCACATCCGTTTGCCTCTAGGTTGCGGTGCAGAAATGAGACAATACATTATCTGCTGTTTTATATAAATTTAGTCCGATTGAAAGGTTTCCAGACTTTTTCAGACTCACGTTTGTTATAAGATTCTTATGTGAAATGAATTATATTAAACAAGACATTTTACATCGTACTTTTACTAGATGAAGAAGTAAAATTTTATTTTAACTGAACGGCACTCGAAGAAAGTATTATAAAAATGGGAAACAGTTTTATGTCTCACTTTACAAATACATTTAAATTTTCTTTCAGCCGTATTAAAACATACATTATGACTCCATTCAATAAATATTGTGATGTTGTTTTGGTAATTATTGTTTGTGGTTTAGTATTCGATGAAGGAAATTTCGGTTCTTTAATTGTAGATATGATACTTGACAAGTAGTACGTTGCTCGAAAAATATGTGACTTAAAGAATAAAAGAAATAAAATCTTAACACAATTAAATATTATTACATTTGCTATTACGACTAACGAATAAAGCGCTGAACGTTTATATTGCATTTAGAAATGTATAAGATATCTTGTATTACTAGTTACATATATGTTTATCGGTTTTTGCTTTTATTCCCATTAGCAAAAAATAAATTTATATAACAGTGTTCACATTTCCGTTTTGTTTAACCACTACACTGTTATTTTATTTAACTTTTTTCTTCAACATTTAATAATGAGGTTCACAATTTTCAAAAATAAATATAAATCCTTAAATTATGCGGAAAACGTATGCTGCGACCGATAAGCGAAAAAATGTATGTTTCGTAATTATCACCAATTTTGTAAATTTGGGTAACCATACCAGGCAATCGAAATTAACAATGTACCCTGTAAACCCCGAACCCCAAACGACTTTTTTTTTCCTTGCCACCATTATGATAGCTGTACTATCACTACGTTAGCCTTTCATCACAAAGTTTAAAAATTCTGAAAATCTAAAGGAAATTTACGGTGAAATCACGGAATCGCCTTATGCTACAACAGAGAAGGCGCTTACCACAGCAACTATGAAATACGGAACATCTCTGTAACTTCGGCTGTTAGGTACGAACAATGGGGAGGTTACACGAAAATGTTCTTTGCTTCTGTGACCCTAAAAAGGTCGTTCCTGTGGCAATTTGGATGTTCACAGTACCAACTTGTACCTGAAATATCAAACTTCTACCCGATCTATAAAAACAAAACAAAAAATATTCCTGTTTCGACACGTAATAGTTTAAGTTACGTTTAAAGTTTTGTAAGAATATGGAATTGTTCAGCGGCTGTGGATTCGGGATAGCGGTGTTTTGTTTCTTGCCCAAATTACGTTCCATTGCTGCATTTTCAGCGTACAATGCAACACATATGATACGAAAAATTTTCTTAAGAGGACATACTAAGATAAAATACCAATCAGCTATGCGTATGACCTTATGTGTGAGCTTCCTGTCAATTCATAAATGCTGACCGCCCTTCAATGCAGAAAAAAGTGTGGTTGTTATGCTATTTCCTATTATATAATGCAAAACTCATTGATATGTTTATATATTCACAACTTATTTTATTAAATATTCATCAAACAGCATTCCCAGTTTTACGTTTATAAATCAGCGAATAATATTTTGAATGTGAAGTAACGCAATACTACTACAACTACGCGACCACCTGGACACCGCAAAAAACGACACTGTCGCGTACAAAACGCAATGATTTCTCCTACAGCCACTTCGTACTTGAAGAAACTGCATGGACAAGCACTGTCGTACAAATGTGTGTTACGCAGCAAACCTCTATAATGTGGCACAAAGTAAAAACACAAATGAATAGCACAACATAATCTGCCAACAGATGTACACTGAAGAGCCAAAAAAAACTGGTACACCCGCCTAATATCATGTACAACCCTCCAGAGCACGCAGAAGTGCCGCAAGACGACGTGGCATGAACGCGACTAATGTCTGAAGGCATGCAGGAGGCAATTCACACCATGAATCCTGTAGGGCAGTCCACAAATCCAATCTGCGCCAATTTGAGAAAGAGTTGCACGTGTGTCACGTTTAATGATTCTCGTCAGTCGTCGTTTGNCTGGTACACCCGCCTAATATCATGTACAACCCTCCAGAGCACGCAGAAGTGCCGCACGATGACGTGGCATGGACTCAACTAATGTCTGAAGGCATGCAGGAGGCAGTTCACACCTTGAATCTTGCAGGACAGTTCACAAATCCAATCTGCGCCAATTTGAGAAAGAGTTGCACGTGTGTCACGTTTAATGATTCTCGTCAGTCGTCGTTTGTCCCGTTCTTTCACGATCTTTTTCCGGCCACAGCAATGTCGAAGATGTGATGTTTTACCGGATTCCCGATATTCATGGTACACTCGTGAAATGGTCGTACGCGAACATCCAAATGTTATCGCTACCTCGGTCATGCTGTGTCCCTTATCTCGTGCGCCGACTATAACACCACGTTCAAACTCACTTAAATCTTGATAACCTGCAACTGTAGCAGCAGTAACCGATCTAGCTGCCGACCGCATCGCGTTACTCTGATTGGTTCCATACCTATGTTATTTGCATACGCACACCTATAGCAGTCTTTTTTTTTTTTTTTTGCTTTTTAGTGTAAAAATATCAACTAAGGGATTATACAGATGGAATTATCTTCGCAATCACATCAAAAATTGGAAACAAAAGAGCACAGTGAAAATAACTTGCGACGATACCATTAAAACAACACCTTCAAGCGCAGGAAGGATTCGTGCCATGAAACAAGTGCTACGTCTTGGGGACTGAGGTTTGTTCCCGTTTTCAAGCGTGCATACAGATGCCCATCCAGAAACAATTAATTTCGTAATAAAAGTTAATTTTCTTATTTACCCTCTTTGAAATTATCATTTTAAAACCAAAATACGCTTTTTTTAAAGCGATTAACGAGAGGCGCCGTTAACTGACTCGCAGGAAAATCGTAATTCGCGCAGGCAACGAGCTGGCCGCCAATAACGGAAGATAATGGACAACCCGTCACTGGCAGGTGCTGTATTGAGATTGCGAAGTTTAGCTCGTCAGTCTCCCATTTAAGCACCGCTATCATGCGCCGGACAAGGGTGTTAAAACTCCACTTAATGCGAACAAGTATTGAAAAGAAACCCTTGTCCACTCGCGCGCCTAGAACCTGCAATGCAGAGACTTGAACGTGGATCTACCGTCCAACGCAAACACGGCAGCTCAGTCGTTACTATCAAATTTTTTTTTTTATTTCTACCTGCCAGAACCAAAAAAAAAATCGAAATGTATCGGAACTTGTGCTGTGCAGGAGTCGTTAATTGTCAATAAACAAAATTGTGTTCAGTGCTTATGTACAACTGTTTTTTGTGTGACTATTTCTATTTTTGTTGGAAAATATTCAGTAGTGCCTAAAAAGTAAACGAAATTGACTTTCATATTCAGAGTTAACATAATTATCACTTTATCGCTTTGCAAAAAAAAATATTTGGTGTTACGTAGCCGAATTTCGGATACAATTTTGCATGTAATATATTTTTCAACTGGCCTGTGACATAATAAACCAATTTGCATTTTTTCATTGTAAAATGTTGTGTCCTCTTTCATCGTGTTATTTTCTTGGAAGTGTTCTCTCTTTTTTTTTATGCTAGTTACTTGAACGTGTCCACTCTTTTTGAATACGACACATCTGGTAACCCTACTACTCCCTTCAAAATATATCCTGTGTGAACTACAGACGAAACACCAGACAGAAAAGTATTATATTAATTATAGTATTGAGGAATTTATGATATAGAGGTGCATGTAAACTATTGCTACTTTAATCTTAACATGCTAGAGGGCTGCGTCTGTTAAACCGCCACCAATTCGACTCTACAGAATTTCCAGCTTCTGGCCGCAATACACACGAAGTATCGTGTTCCCAAAACACGAGTAAAAAATATTGCAAGGGGGTGACTGGGGAATGTAAAAAGAACACTCAGCTGTTTAATCCACGGGTTTTGCACGAAAACGAAAAATGCTCTGATTTTCATAACTTTGCCACTTCTCCGAGTTTACCACCCCTCAGATTTTGCCTCCCTGGGCCACAGTCCCCCTAAGCCCTTCATGCAAATCCACCACTGCGGAGGTACATTCCTCTGAAAGCAGGTCGTGGGTTGTTCAGTCACTAGGTGTCTTCCCTCGTGTAAGGACGCTCGGATGAATCCTGCAGATGTATATCGACTGGAGCAAAAACATCGGTCAGTGGCGTTCGGGGGGTAATCATCGAAAACGAAAGACTATATTAACAGCTCAAGCATTAATACCAAAGCTGTCCTCCATCCTCCCTGTTATCGCCGGACACGCCCTTCCCTTCGGCTCTCCCACCACTCGAACTAAGCGAGGGGCATCTTCTCATTTGAACCGCACTCTACCGAAGACACTGCCAGAATTTCAGTCATCGTGAATATCAGCTGGAACTCCACACTTCTGAACAGAGTACGCCGACTTGGTGTTCATACACTGTTCACGCATAAAATAAAATGATTTTTTGTAGTTCCTGTTTAGGTGATACTTTTCAACCAAATTAATATTTTTCACCGCACGTAAAATTAACGCAATTCACCCAGCAATTAGTATTCATTCGTCGCTCAAATTAAACTGAAAACTTTTTTTAGGAATGTAAATATGTTTGAAACCTACAAATTTTTACTTTTGTGTTTATAAAATTAAGAATATCCATTATTAAATAATGTTTAAACAGCCCACAATCCTGAAAGATATCACATTACAGCAACTCCTAATGTACAATTGTTTTCACGCGCATTTTAACAACTTGCGCCCACCTGCAAAGAATATATTTTGTTCAGGGATAGTTAATATTATTGCGGATAATTTAAATCATTTTAACACATCAAACGTTAAGCCTGTTTGTCCTTCGCACTACAAATATTTACTATTAAGTTTAGCAAGGCCTTACATGAAATAAAAAGCAACAATGCTTAAAACTTCCGTGCCACGTTCAAATATTTAAGCTAGAAGTTTACAAAGGGGCCGAGTTATTAAGGGTCTATTTACTAACGTTGTAAAATGATACACTCTGGATATCTGACATTGGCGAAATTCCGTAGAAACTCAGTAAAACAAGATTCTCGCACCGCTACCAAACTTTGTCACTTAATTTTGTAAACTGCCATGCCTCCTCTACTCCTCCTTCCCTTCCCAAACCCAAATATTTTTCAGTAGTTATTTAGCAACTGTAAAAGTAGTTTCTGTAATGAAAAATTTGAGCCTGCCGCCATAAAATATGCTTCAAACAATGTTATGCGTAATAAGATTCGCTCATTTATTGACAGAAAGAGGACTGCGTTACCTCCGAAATATTCAACCACACAACAGCTTCTAATACCTCATTTTTCAGATAAAATAAGAGTTTTAAAGTTGCTCAGCAAAAAATTTTTAATGAAGGTTATAAAACATTTAAGCCTATAATCATTTTTGCGAACCCAGAAGAGTCTCTTTTTTAACATGTCACTTTTGCACATTTACAAGCGTAGAAATTGTACCGGGACAAGGTAAATACTGGTATTAACTCTGATGTTCAATAAAATGCTAGTAGCTTCTTTTAATTCCACGCGAGGCTTTCAGTAACATTAATCTGATTGTTAAAAATTCCCTTTAGGAGTGTTAGCTTTTTGCTGGTGACAGCAGAGCATTTAATATTTTGACATGATTTGTTGGACCGTGTAATGTGCATTGATTCCCAGTGATACGTTTATGATTACATGGAATAATATCGACGATTTGTTTTGTTTACCACTGTTGTAATACAAAAACTCACCATTTTATGATATCGCGCTGAGATGTGCTTGTTGTAAATTACGATGCATGATTTTGTAGTGAATCTGATAACAGTTTTGACAGGAGGTTACCCAAAATATTTAGTATGTAACAACGTTAAATGTTCTGCCAATATTTGAGGTGTATGGTATATAAATCCAAATTTTTAAATAAATGTAAATTGACCAACTCACAAGCATTAAAAACTGGCAAGGACTCACCCAAACGTTCCAATTATTCACTTTTCATTGCACACATCTTCAGCAGATTCACTGCACAAGTGGGTAGTTGATGAAATATGTTTGGCTCATTCGCCATTGTTCCTACCCGACCATATTTACAAAGATGCTTTCAGCAGATCCTGGGCTGGAATTTGTACGTACCTGTTGACATAAAGAAATAAGCAAGTTTGAAAAATTTTGTTTTGGAAAATTTATGAAAATTCTATACACATAACTAATTACAAACCTTCACATTTCAAGCTCACTAGTACAGAAAAAAAGCAGTTTTATCGTCCCAGTAATTGTAAAATAACGACAAGACACTGTTATTCCAATTAAGTTCAGATCTAGGTTTCCAGGCGCAAAATGTTTTAACCTGGTTCTCTAGAATATAGATACATACGCTTATTTTCCTTTTCTATAACAATTATATTACTTAAGTTACCATAGCTCGGTAAAAACAACAGT
This sequence comes from Clitarchus hookeri, assembly GCA_002778355.1. Taxonomy (NCBI): domain Eukaryota; kingdom Metazoa; phylum Arthropoda; class Insecta; order Phasmatodea; family Phasmatidae; genus Clitarchus; species Clitarchus hookeri. Next base: position 35,978 of record NQII01004452.1, read on the forward strand.
CTATTTTAACTTCGGAAACATTCAGACATGTATTACTATTAGCAAGTAGGAATTTAAGTTGTGGCAAATTTTTTGTGGCATTTTAAAGAGGTCGTCATTGTTTCGCTGGAAGCCAAACGCTACAAGCAACACACGACATTTTTGTAATTTCCTGGTTACTAGAATACTTGCTGACAAAGTGACAAGTACCCAGAAAAAGCACTAGGGATTAGAAATAGAGCAATTAATAAGAGGGAGGGGTGGAAGGGAAAGAGAGAGGGAAATAATGACAATTTTCATGGAGCAGCCAAAGTGAAACACTATTGTTACTATAACCAATGTTTCTAAACTCAAACAATAATGTCCATCGAGTATGCATTCCCCCTTCTAACAAGAATATGCAGTGAAGTGAATAAATGAGTGGAGGAATGAATGAGTGGACCGGAGGTATGAATGAGTGGAGTGGAGGAATGAGTGGAGTGGAGGAATGAGTGAAGTGGAGAAATGAGTGGAGTGGAGGAATGAATGGAGTGAAGGAATGGGTGGAGTGGAATGGAGGAATGAGTGGAGTGGGTAGATTTGGGCGGCTCTCAACACCGTGGTGCTGATAGCCAATGAGGGTGAAGCGAGGTGAGTATGGAGCAGCACCGGAATGCAAGAGCGGTGTAAACGGGAGATCCCGAGAAAACCCGCCCCGTCCAGCGAACCCAGTTGGTGGAAGGTGAGTTGTGTGACCACGACACCACCGCAGCCCCTTAAGGAATGGGGGAGGAAAGTTTGTGCAGAAATCAAATCACATCGGCTGGGAAGCATACCTGTGTCATTTACAGGCTGTGCGAAAGTAATCAACAACAGACAGATTACAGTGCCGCCTATAATGTTGATTTAGTACTTCATAAAAATTCGTCTTAACCTCCCCGGTGTCGAGGTTCATGCATGCGTTTCAGAAAATAAATCTTCAGCTGGAAAATACGTAAAGAATTTTGCGAAAAATGTAAACGGCAAGAAATAAATTCACTGAAGAGAATAATAAAGTACTACGTTTCCGTTGAAAAACTCTGAAGAACATAATTTTTACAACTATTCAAGGAGGTTGGAACGATGCTACTACTCAGATCAAAGTTAAGAAAATATAATTTGAAGATGTACCAGGAAATAGTTTTTCTGGGCGATCAGGGTTGTATGCCATGTTAAATAGTATTTTTAGCTGAAACCGCATGGAAACAGCAGACAGGAATGCAAAACCACGCTTTGTGTATGATATGAACATTTATGAGTGTAGATCTCTAAGTTTAATACAACGACGTAATTTTTTTACTTCTCTAATTTCTTTAATGAATGTATATATTTCAACGGATTTTCACCTTTAATATTCACTGTTAAGTGCACATAAATCCAAAAACCAAAAACAGCAAACATATAAAATATTTTAAGTTTGATATTCATTATATTTTAAGCTAGTGTGAGATTCGTGTAAATGTTCCTTACTTTGTTACATTCCCCCTCATTCTTCTCAGCTTTCTTGTGATTTATTTTCAAATGTTAACTAATCTTGATTTATGTGTGTAACCTACGTGAACTCCAGTACAATCGCATCAAGTAACAAAATAACCTGGCACCGACGTGCTGTGGTAACGGGTAACGGCCTGCTATGCTGGCTATAAGTACGTTTGCGGTGAGTTGTACCGCGGTAACGTCACGCAGGTGGGGCAGGGAAGCCCCGCTTTCTCTTCGGCTGAGAGCCAGCCGTTGCATTCTCTAGTCCTGATGCAAATGCTGAACATCTCTTTGGGGAGTGCTATTCCACGCTCGCTGTATTTCTTGGCGTAGCTGGGCGATTGTCATTGCTGGGGTTGGGCTAGGAGCAGACGCCGTCCCATCATGTTCCACACATGCTCAATGGGGCCGAGATCTGGAGATGTAGCGGGTCAGGGTAGCTTACATACACCGTGTGGGCACACCNGCCGTCCCATCATGTTCCACACATGCTCAATGGGGCCGAGATCTGGAGATGTAGCGGGTCAGGGTAGCTTACATACACCGTGTGGGCACACCGTGTTGCCCTAGCGACGTGGGATTGAGCGTTATCGCGCCTGGANCAGGGTAGCTTACATACACCGTGTGGGCACACCGTGTTGCCCTAGCGACGTGGGATTGAGCGTTATCGCGCCTGGAAGATCGGCTCCTGCACTGCATAGAGATATGGTCGGAGGGCAGGATCGACAACGTCGCGGATGTACGACGCATTCGTCGTGCTTCCCTGGATGAATACGAGGCGGTCGGGATGTGAAGGTTATAACTCCTCATGCCGTGGCTCGAGGTGTGGCTCCGGAATGGCGAGTGCGAAGACACTGTTCCTCTCACCCGCGCGTCTGCAAACGCGAACATGGACATCTCTTTGTCCAAAGAAGAAACTATTATCATCACTGAACACCACTGCTCTCCATTCATTCGCCTCTCCAACACGTTCTGCCGACACCACCGGAGACGTTCACGATCATGAGCAGGTGTCAAGGGTTAACGTGCCAGAGAACGTAAACCTACATGAAACAATCGTTTATTGTTCGTGCAGACTTATTTGGGGGCACAGCGGCCCTGATTGCACGTGCAGTTGCAGTTGTCAGTAAGGGCGGCCGGAACGATCCTTCTGCCCAGGCGCTCGTCAGTGCAGCGAGGTGGCGCTGGTAGGACAAGGCGGCTGTGAGAACCCTCTGCCACCCGGCCACTCCTGGATTAAAGCAAGTGGGAATCGTGCCAGACGATGCCGCTGGTCGGCGGGGTTTCTCGGGGATCCCCCGCTCGTACAATCCGGCGCTGCTCCTAAGAGTGGAGTAAAGTGGGATTAGCCGAGAGTTCTGGAGCAACAATTCTGCCGCCCAAATCTCTCAACTCAACATAACTCTGACACCCATCTTCACCACCGGTGGGCTACTTACATGTCACACCCCAAATGAGGGGAAATTCCGTGGAATGTCCAGCTACCCTCTCAGAGCCGCGCCATAATGCCAAGCTCAAAGTCACTTAACAGTTCAACTGATGCTCGCCGTCATCTTCCAGGCATGGCAGACACACTCTGTGATACACACGCAATGGAATCGCACAGCCGACTGCACTCGTCGTGTTGTTACACGACCTGCGATGAGACATTTGCTCTAATGGCTGCAGACCTTTGCAGGCGAGTGGTCACTTTCCACTTATGGTTAGATTTCCCCCTACACATCAACAGTTAGTGTTTTGAAACCCATTTGGATTGGACTATGTTTCTTAAATTCATTTCCACGAGTGTATTATGTATACATCAAGCAAAACATGTGTACAATTATACCTATGCAGTTATTAAAACCACTTAAAGAATCTGAAACTCACTAAACAATACTTTAAATATCGTCCAAATGCTGGTCATTAAATACCCTTTCCTAACTGAAATTCACGATGATGAAATTATCCTACAATTAATGGAAACTTTTCTTGAACTTCTAAGAGGTGATCGGCAGTTCAATGAATTTCATTTTTAACGCTAATATTCTACTCTTGTAATATAACTACTATTATTGTACACGCAGAAAAATTACAGTTTTACAAAACCGTTTTAGTGAATTAGTGAATTTTTTTCAGATACACCATATTTATCATCAGTAGCCGTGGTGCAGTAACTACAAATAAGTATTTTTTTGCCTCACCAATCCTAAAACTACTGGTGAGAGGAATGGGAGGAAACTGCGATGAATCTGGCTGTAAATAGAGTCACCTGAAGAAGGACAACAAGGTGGACCGAGCATAAATTCCAGCATCTTTGCATAAATGTGTGTAGAAATACAACCAGCATATAAAGTAATTATTTGTTACCTACACGTGTATATGGGTTTATATGTGTTTATATGTGTTTATATATATATATATATAGAGAGAGAGAGAGAGAGAGAAAGAGAAAGGGATTGATAATTTGGAAGCAAGTAAGGATTATTCAATGACAGAAGTTATCAAACATAGTCTATTTAATGACCAACAACAAAAACGTTATAATGTCTCATCAAAAAAATAACAGGAGAACATAATATCACAATTTCAACAGAGTTAAAAATAGTTGTACCTTCCAAAGTAAATTATTTTTAAATTTTATAAGTGATTTCATAGTTTTAATGATTGGGATCCCAAAGCATAAAATAGAACAAAGGTCAGTTACTAAGTTATTTTAGCAAAGTTATTTGAAACAATGTTTTTTTTTTGTTACTCAAAACCATTTTATGTTATTCCGGATAAAATAGGTTCAAACAGAAAAGTTCCAAAAAGAAATCCATGCTGGACAAGCAANCGGATAAAATAGGTTCAAACAGAAAAGTTCCAAAAATAAATCCATGCTGGACAAGCAACTTGATGCGTTGAATGCTGGTGAATGCAGATGCACAAGATGAAGGGATAGAAAGAAGGTAAATTACATGATGGACTTCCCCTCTGAATCCGGAGTTTACCGGATAGGTGTTGCCATTACCAAAGTTCAAAAACGCCCCAGCACGAGCAGCTACAAGGTCGTGGACTCTCCTCACTAAGGCGTCATCAAGTCCCAACCCCGACACCGCTAGCACACAAAACAAAACCACCAAAAAAATTAAAGCCCCGCACTAAATAATAATTTACAAAATCGGCATGTAAAAGAGAACTAAAAGGAACCTGCCAAATGCTGCAAGTTGGACGATTAGTCTATAATTATATGATGAGAAAAAGAGATGATATAAAAATGAGGCTACGCCATTATTAGTCTCGAGGAAGAAGGAAGAGAAAGGGAGCGTTCGGAAAGAAACAGTGACTGTCGCAGATATCAAGTCGCTTGACGCAACACCAGGAACGACAAAAGTACTCTAGGACTTTACAGTGATACTGATTAATACAAAAGAACAGAATGGAAAACTACCCAAAAAACAAAATACTACAACAATATTTTACACAATTATTTCGGTATCAAGAGAAATGTTTTAATTAATTTTAAACTGATCATATGACACTTGGAGATGGTTTACATGTTAATATTGAAATTACAAGTTGATGCAAACATAAAAATTCTACTGGTTTAACACACAGTATTGCCAAACGAGTGACCATGAGTTAATTAAGCGTGATCGTAAATGACAAAACCTAAATTAAATAGTAGGTGCTGAAAAAAAACGACTTTGATATAAAAAAAAAAGAATTCTCAGAAACAGAAAACAATAACAAATAATTCTTAGCGTGTGCCTAATATGGCACAATTTCTTTGCTAGTAAAGATTTTAAAAAAGTACATAGATCATTTTCGCCGTTTTAATTGTATAGGGATTTATGGCTCAAAATTTAGAAAGAGTCACTTATATTTTCATTTATTATTTTCTTCAAGTTCAGTAGTTCCGTAAAATTCTTGTACTTAGATATATATAACTAAACAAAATAATCTATGTGTGACAGTAATATCCGTGATCATATACGGTTTTAGTAAGAACCGCATATAAAACGAAACTATTGTTTTTAAATCGAACCCACGACCACATTGTTCCCGGTTTTGTGTTAATGTAACACAAGAAGTATTCAATCGGTTGACACCATTCAGGAATACTATTGTGGTTCATGGCCCTACGTAAGCGAATACGTTTATTATATAATAAATTTTGTTATACCTGCCGCTTCGCCTGTTTGTAATTACAAAAAAAAAAAAAAAGTTTATTTTCCAATTGGGTTTGCTCACTAGAGATTTTGAGTACGGCTAACTGGAATAATATTTTTTTTTTCCTGTGGTGACGCCCGCCAGGAATTTGAATCGGCAATCGAATTAACGTGTAGCAGATAGAAATTAAAGAGAGTTTCGCTCGCTGCTGCCGCTTCCCTCCGGCCGACTGGGAAATTTGAATATTTTAACTAGAGTAGGGAATTTATTTTTAGAGATTACTATAGGTAGTTCTCTGAAGAAAAAAGCACCCCTATCGCCGGGCTTATATAAATACAGGCACATATAATCATATAGTATTCGTTTTCACTTCATTAACACCGCGCTATCGCAACGGTTTTACGTGATATTGAACAATTCTTGAAAACTTAAAATCCACCTTATCGGCCAGTTTTCGAAAAACCCCTTCTTAGCAGGTACTTACGCCCTAAGAAGAAGACACAAAATTTCGTGTTTTTAAGTCCATCGGTTTGGTTTGTGAGTTGAATAGTCGGCCAGTGAGTGAGAACTCTATAAGTACCGACATAAGAGAACAGAAAATTTATTTCTGCGATAAATAACACAAGATTTGTAAACATGAAACAATAAGAGGCATTACTTCTTTTCATTCAACCAAGCTAACAAGAAATTTATTTCAACGGAGAAGAAATAATACATTTTTTTTATAATGATCTGCACAGGTGTTTTCTTGGAACGGAGGTGAAAAACCACTTGAGAAAATCAACACTTCACGCCTCCCCGCAACGTAGCCAACAAGAATCGAACCCCCAACATCTCGGACGCCAGTTAGACTACATCTTGGTATGTAGGTTGGGCTTAACGACTCTTTGGCAACGAGGTCATTAGAGACTGAGAAAGTTGCTTAAGTCTGTAAGGGCCGCGGTGGTGTAGAGGTTAGACGACACTCTAAGACATTATTTGTAGATTTACCATTTCAGTATATACGTACAGTGACATAGCGTGAATGGTAAATTTTTGTTCCCATACATCCATTGTAACATTCGTACAGTTGCTTGGGAAAGAGTCAAATGGGTAGGAAAGTTCCCAACTTTGTATAGTAGCGATGTTAAACATTCTCATATTTTCAGCCTGATTCCTAGTGCTATTACCTTACACTGTATAGGTCAAAAACTTCAATTACAGTTTAGGAAGTTCACCAGAAACATTTTTACGCTGTAATAGATTCCCGCCAAGGTGAACCAGCTTCGATTCCCGGCGGGATCTTGTCATTTGGGAATCGTGCCGGACGATGCCGCTGGTCGGCGGGTTTTCTCGGGGATCTCCAGTTTCCCCCACCCTTGCATTCGGACACTGCTCCATAGTCACCTCGCTACACCATCATCGGCTCTCCAGACCTCTATGTCTATTTACTCACTAAGCCCCCCCCCCCTACCTTGAGGCCGAGAGGCGTAAGGGCGACACTACCACGCGCATCAAGTGCGCCATCGCCACTAAGCGCACGGCTCTGAACTAGCGTACGGTGTTCCCGTTGCACTGCGTGTTACTATGGGACTTTCAGCGGTTACCCTATTATTCTGTAGGAAGGTTCAATGCAGGGCCCTTGAGTAAATTTGTATGTATCTGACGCGTACATTATGAGATACAGCGTTTTGGCAAAGCAGTTTTTAACCTTTTCGGAGTGCCCTGAAATAGTTTTTGTAATAAGCGTGAAGTCTTGAAAGTGCTCAACAGCCCACCTATGAGACTTTAAGCGGTGACCATACCATTTTATTGTTGGAAAGTCTGTAGCAAGGTTGAGTGCACGCCCCTTGAGTAATCTTGTGTGTATTTAACGCGTATACGTGTGTTCTTATCGTAGATCAGCACATTGGACGTTCGTTTTATAATTTAGTGGTAAAAAGTGTATTTCAAATATATCGTAACACAGTTCAATAGCCAGGTAGGCGGGAGCATTGAGCCTGTTTGCTTCCATTGCAAGCTTAGCTTCCTTGGACGACTTCATACAAGCCTGCACGGTCGCTGGTAATTATGGTTCTATGGAAGATTTCATCATCTTCTGGCCGTTTTCATGGACGTTTTTGTAATTGGTCGTGTGCAGTTATCAACGGAAGGTTTCCTACAAGGTTGAAGTTTTAGCCAATCAGAGAGAGAGGATGGTAGTCATATTATTTATTTTGTTTTGAGAAAGAGCGTAAGAATATAAAACAATAATAAATAGTAAATATAAAAAAAACACGAAAATATTTACTGATTATATAATAACACTGTGTGAAAATTATGGTACACATGGGTATTTATTCAACACAAACGTTCCAGTTTTAAAAAAAAAACAATTGGGCTCTCTGCATAAACGCCAAACGCTGAAGTCGTGAGTCAAAATTGTTCCTGAGCCACAGTTGCCGAAGTAAAATCATTAAAAATGCACTCCTTTATACTTGTACGGCAACCAGTATAGTTGGCCAGGTTGTTCCAAACAGCCCTCCATAACTACTTGCATGCAGATTCAGGTAGCAGGTATCGTGGAAGCTTCCACCCGAGCTTGTACGGAAAATGGTATCGTGGCATAGAGTCTTTAGAGAAGCACGAACTGTGAATGAATCGTCCATGGTCTGTAGTAGGAAACCATCCAAGCATTATCCTGGAGTGATTTCGGGAAACCATGGAATACCGAAACGAGAATGGCGGGACCGGGGTTCGAACCCAGGTCATCCCGAATGTGGGTCTGAAGGTTTGCCACTGCACCACCTAGCTCGGTTATTATACCTTGGTCAAAACTGATATGTTATAAACATACGTACTAGGAAATCAATGCATCGGTCGGTACAGATACCGCAGATCATAAACGTTCCCAACGTTGAACAGAAAATTTATTTTTCATAAATAGAAAGCAAAGTAAAATTAGACATTACATAAGAGTGGTTGTTAATACATTATTTTTCTCCACTTATTATCGTAGCGTTCAACGACGAAGTGTTTTGCATCTCTGCTGAGGGCACCGCCTGGCTGGAGGTACTTCGCGTGCCCGAGGACTAGAAAGGGGGGAGAGCTGAGGCCGACCTAGGTATGCGTAGACACCTGAAAAATTCGCTGATTCATTTTGGGACAAGACAGAATTCAAAACACGTGTGTTTATATAACTTCAGCCATTGGGCCAGACGATGTTTGACACCTTCTGGAGAACGCTGGCCCAATCGTTGCCTTCTACTGTGACAGCAGACATCCAATGTGGTCAACTGTAGCCGTATAAACATGTATTCTGACATCTCAAGTCGGACCAGGTCGTTGAACTCGCGAATTTTTTAGGTCTCTAGGTATGCGTATTGAACGTCTGGTCGTCTTTACGTGGGAGGCCCCCGCCTGCCTGGAGCGTTTGAGGCCGAGAGGCGCGGGAGCAATAAGCACGACTCTGCCTCGCGCATCAAGCACGCCATCGCCGCTAAGCGCAAGGCTCTTAACTGGCGTGCAGTGTTCTCGTCGCACTGCGTATACCTGTGGTACTCTCAGCGGTGATCCTTTTATTTTATTGGTGGATATATGCAGGAATGTTCAATGCAGGGCCCTTGAGTAGTTTTCTGTGTGTCTGACGCGTATATTTTGGGATACAGCACTGTGAAAAAGCAGTTTTTACCCTTTTTGGACTACTCAAAAATGGCGTTTCTAATGTGCGTGACGTCTTGAAAGCACTCAACAGCCCTTGTCTAAAGTGTGTGCTCTTTTCGTAGACTAGTACATTGAACGCACGTTGAACAGTTTCGTTGGAAAACTTGAATTGCTAACACGCTGTAACGAAGTTCAAGCACCACGCGAGCGCGTACCATACCTGACGTGCAGACTCTCTCGTCGACTAGGCTCATAAAACGATCAGTGGTGATCCGATCATGTTATGGTGTAATAATTTTGCTATATGTCCGTATAGTTTGTTAAATAGCCTGCACAAGAAGTTTCATACCTAACAATATATTATTATGCATTATTATAAATATATATTATTATATTATATTAAGGGCATCGTCTGCCCTCACTAGAGCGCTAATCTCTAGTCGTATAGCTGTCATTTAACAATTGTTGAACATTTTTGAGCACCGTCTACATGACGATATAAACACACGAGCCGTAATAGTTACGAGTTTTGACCTTACGTACAGAGGGCTCCACTCCGCTGGGAAAACGCATTCATCCGGCATCTTTTTTTTGTAAAACAATTAGCCTTACTAAAAATAAAATGATAAAGGTCAGTTTTGCATACAGCCTTTGTATCTTATATTATACAGTACCAAATAAAAGGTTAAGAAACTTTCCATGTCCGAATGGTAGTTTTCTATGTCCGTCCCTAATCCGTATTTTTTTTTTTTTTTAAGTAAAGGAGGGCTTCCATGAGTATTTCGCAGTAATTTTTAGGTATCTGTCAAACTGCCGTATTATCATACATTAAAATTTATTTGCAGCAAATCGGGACTCTAACCCCTTTGTCATCTGTAGTGGACGTGCTTGGCCAATCCGATAGCTGCTCATATTGCACTACTGCCCTGTCGTTAGAGATCTCTGTGCTCCAAACTGACACTTACTTCCGTGACTTGACATTAGCACCGTACACCTCAACAAGTACGATGCATTTCGACTAGTGAGGTGCCCTTTGGGCCCCGCAAAAATCTTATCACAATACGAACTTCCGCGTTTGACCACGTTTCCTTGAGCGCAGCCATCTTACAACTGATATTGCGAGGGATTGGTGCATCATATGCGCTATACCACGGCTGTGTGACAAAACTGTGGTCTTCTGTCGCGGTCTGGTGGGAAATTCAAACAAGAGGAGTTATATGACAATAGTGAGAGCTTTTGGCACCTTACTTTTTTTANTCGCGGTCTGGTGGGAAATTCAAACAAGAGGAGTTATATGACAATAGTGAGAGCTTTTGGCACCTTACTTTTTTTAACCACCCTTGTAACTACCAGTGTGTTGAAATTGGTGAGAATTATTTTACTATTTCCCGACTTATAATGAAAAACTCGATTTTTTCAGGGGAACTATATTCCAAAATGGCAGACTAACAAGGACTTGAGTCTCTGAATTTAATGCAGACACTGTGAATTTTCAACTTACCGATTTTGGTTTAAATCATTTAAATCATTTCTGAAAGATAATATTTCATCCAAACTATCTAATGGCCGCCATTTTTTTTTTAAAATAAAAATTCGACATGCTGACAAACCAAAAATTTGTAATGACCCTACTAAGCACTATAATTGTATAGAGTTTGGAGAAATCCGATACACATATACACCGAAGTGTAAGAGATTTCTGGAGGCTATCTTTTTTCCAGATAAGACAGTCTCATGACATATGAGAGACGGTAAAACAACAGAAGTACGAAATAAGATATAAATTCGCATTCAGTCTCCAAAAATTGGAGACTGAGATCTTTTCCATTTTCATAGTGCAAAAGGTCGAGGAAAATAAACCGAACAACGCACAATAATGCGAACAATGGAAAGGAGGCTTTTTTTGTAATAATCACCCGAAGATGTATTTTACTGAAGAAGGTGTGAGCACCAAGAACAGCTATCTTCTTCTTACCAGATAAAACCGTTAACACGAAAAACTACCTGATTGATACAACAAAATCTTTTTACGGCCAAAAAATTTTGATTTTCATTGATTAAAGAAGACGAATCGTTTGCGGGCAGATTTTCTTACCCAGCACAAATGCCTACATTTCATGCGAGGGAAAGTAATTTCTTTCTGCATTTAAAATTTTGTTTAGATAACTTAATAATTTTAACATTTTATTCTCGNATGCGAGGGAAAGTAATTTCTTTCTGCATTTAAAATTTTGTTTAGATAACTTAATAATTTTAACATTTTATTCTCGTATCCAAACTTTTATCTTCTTGGCCGAAACAAACATTTTTCTTACTATAGATATCGTTCAGCAGTGATTTCTGATAAGGCAGGTTTGCTGTGCCATTATAAATACGAGTGACATATTATGCAACGGCGGTTGTAAGGACATTTAACGTACATCCGTTGTTCCAGGGTTTGAGTCTTCTATGTAGCATCTTAAAAAGCTGAAATTAACAAAGTTCTACGTCCCGTGTTTGCAGACCGCACAATATATATGAAGATATGTTGACGATAAATTTTTTACTAATAAAAATTTATCAACTCGAAATTGGTTTACCGAATTTGATTTTAAGTATCAGTATCTGGATGACGCAGCTCCACTGTTTTATCTCNATCAACTCGAAATTGGTTTACCGAATTTGATTTTAAGTATCAGTATCTGGATGACGCAGCTCCACTGTTTTATCTCTCGTTTCCTTGTACCAGAACCACCACTACATACATACTTAAATTGAATAGTTTTTGTGACGCAATTTTTCCTTTATATTCTTAGCAGTGTCGGAATGAGTAAGATTAACATCTTAATCGAGNTATTCTTAGCAGTGTCGGAATGAGTAAGATTAACATCTTAATCGAGTTGAAAGAAACAATATAATAATTTTTAGTATAGTAATACTGATAGAAATTTGTTCAGACCAATGTTCATTAATACCATATTGTGTGTTAAACTAAAAAGAAAAAAAAACACGTATGAGAAAAGAGGAAAATTTTACAGAATGAAAGAAACCTACTGAATCCATGTTAGCCAACAGAAATTTTTTTAAGTCGTTAACGATTGAGTTGCTTGGGACGTTGTTAGTTTCCTGCATATTCATCTGGTTCGAAGCACGTACGGCTCATCACAAAATTGCTCTCGAGAATGGCGGCGCGGTAGGAGCGAGGCAGAAAAAGTAAAAAAAAAGTTGACGCACTCCGCATTTATGCAACTCCGACGTGGGTTGGGTTTATCTGCGGGAATGCAGGGTTCTNTCAACTCGAAATTGGTTTACCGAATTTGATTTTAAGTATCAGTATCTGGATGACGCAGCTCCACTGTTTTATCTCGCGTTTCCTTGTACCATAACCACCACTACATACATACTTAAATTGAATAGTTTTTGCTGACGCAATTTTTCCTTTGTATTCTTAGCAGTGTCGGAATGAGTAAGATTAACATCTTAATCGAGTTGAAAGAAACAATATAATAATTTTTAGTATAGTAATACTGATAGAAATTTGTTCAGACCAATGTTCATTAATACCATATTGTGTGTTAAACTAAAAAGAAAAAAAAACACGTATGAGAAAAGAGGAAAATTTTACAGAATGAAAGAAACCTACTGAATCCATGTTAGCCAACAGAAATTTTTTTAAGTCGTTAACGATTGAGTTGCTCGGGACGTTGTTAGTTTCCTGCATATTCATCTGGTTCGAAGCACGTACGGCTCATCACAAAATTGCTCTCGAGAATGGCGGCGCGGTAGGAGCGAGGCAGAAAAAGAAAAAAAAAAGTTGACGCACTCCGCATTTATGCAACTCCGACGTGGGTTGGGTTTATCTGCGGGAATGCAGGGTTCTACTCCTCCCCATTATCGCCCGGCAGGCCAAGCGACCCCTCCGAAAGTTCGGGTTCGCCACGTCGTAAAAGCTTTCATCAGCCGGGGGGATTTTTGACGAATGGCATCACGCGAGCAAGAGCTAGACCTGCTGTTCCCACACTGCACCTTCATGTGTTCGCGTTCCCGTGCCTGCTATTACCGCGAGGAGTTCGGGGTTATAAGTTCCAGCTCTCGAAAGAGCGGCAAATGTGGCTGCCAATGTGAGTTATTAAGGTTCCTGTAAAACAGACGCTACATATGCTTTGCAGAATGCTTTAATTCCGATTTTTAAAAAAAACTATAGTCCACCCATGGATACTTGCAACTTTTCTGAAGCCCTGCTAGAGATCTACTTCCAGGATATTCCTCCGTCCCATGCAAATAAAGATTAACCAAGTTTGGAAAATTACGTTAAACAAAGGGACAACGCTCCGTATTCGTGCGAACTCCATTCAATAATATTTTATGAACTATTTCTTATGAGACATTACAAACTCGTATATTTTATCGTTTATTTTATTCATATTAATTATAATCAAATATTATAATTTATAAATAAATAACATTTCAATTTTTTTTTAAAGTACGTACTTTTATGTTTTTTTATGCTAAAAAAAGTATTAAACTCTTGTGTTACCTAATATAATTAGAATAACCAAACATGTCATTAATCGGGTGATTTTTCAATGATTTGATCGAAATAGTGTGAAAAACCGCGAATAGACTATACAGTAAATGTGGCCGCAGTGTATTTATCTCCGAAGAGGAATCAAACTTTCAAGAACTGTCGCACTGTTTCGATTCCCCTCCAACATACCGTAAACTGTCCTTTCAGACTGCACTGTTGTATTTCGAAATATACCAACCAGACACATGCGGTTGTAAAATACACGACTTCACTGAACTTCGTAGCTTACTTTTCACCAATTAAACGGCAGGCTCTCAGCCTGTGTTTGCTGTGCCAGTAATAAGCTCATTAAAAATAATATACTCCTCCTTTACATAAATATATCAATATTGTTTGAAGATATTTAAAAATTGAATTCGTTTAATTGAAAGAAAAGTTGTTAATTTCTGGCGGCAAACTATTAACTTGTTTTATTTTATACTTTACCGTTATTTGTTAGGTGAATATGCACAACTAATTAAAAAGCATAGATTACATAAACACCTCAATGAGACAGGTCTATATTGTGATCCGAAGTTAGAACTCGCCTCGTTAAAGTACGTAGGGAAAGTACGGGCGAAGTGGATAACTTAATTTTAAATTCACATTTCTCGGTTATTAGTGGCGATATATAAATGCAAGCTGCTGTATTGATTTATTATTCCACATGGTTTAAAACACTGCAAATACAAACACTGTTAGTAAGTGATGGTCTATATGATTGATTTAAAAATGTTGGACAAATTATTTGGTTTGCTCTTATTTAAGGGCAAAGCGAATAAAATTACAGGGTAAAGTGAATAATAATAAAACTGAATATGAAATCAGCAAATAAAATGTCATTATACACCGAGAATGAAAATGTACATGAAAAACTCTATTATTCTTAATAGTAATCTGTCCATCCCATATTTCAAGAATACGTTTACATTTGTCTTTGCAGGTTGTTAAAACTTCACTGCCACTGCAGAAATATTACAAAGTCCTTATAAATATGCAAAGCTTCATTTCTTTCACTCTGAAGGACATCACTTCAGTAATTGTAGTGAAGTCTTTAGTCCCACACCTAACTTGCATTCACAGCAGAAATATTGGCCAGTTCCGCAATATGAAGTGAAGGATTCATGACTCCAGAGCTTGCACAGGGCGCACTGAATCCAGTCTTCTGTTGATGGATCCTCATATGGAGCTTCACATATTTAACATCTGTATTCCGATTTTGTCTTTTCTCCATGTTTTACAGTTTTCTTCGCTAACAATATTTCCTGCAGAGCCTTTTTTTTTTTTTTCACTTTTGATTAGTTTCTTTTTTTGCTGGACATTGATTGGAGTGCTTGTCAGTATTTCGGCTCGTTAGGATTTTCTCAACCTTGTGGTTTCTTTGCTAAATACCGTTGGAAAGGGTCTTGTGTCATTCGGACTAGGTATAAAAACGTTTTAAGGGCCTGTTTCAGCTTCGAAGGTTGGTATTGTGTCGAAAACAATACTGGAGCAGTAATTTTTAGCCAATCCTATTTCTTCGCTGTTTTTTTTTTTTCATTCGATTGTGCCACAAGCCAGCAGACTTGAATCCGCTTACAGCATTCTGTGCTGTGGCAGCTTTCAAGTATGCAGGAGCAAACAGTTTTGAAATGTCATGTTTATTTATTATTATGCCAGCATGATTCTTCTGGAATGACTATACTTCTTGCCCAAAGTATTACTTCAGAGGCCCATAAACAGCTCAGTCTAGGGGCTGCATTTTATGAGTGGTGTGTGGGCCAAATGATAGGCCTGCAAATACCACATTGTTTTAATTTGCAAACTGAAGAGCAGGGTAATACTTGTGTGACTCGTAATTGTCGAGCAAAAGCAGAATTTTCTTTTCGTTATTCGGGCGGACATTTTCAACAAAGAAACGTAACCACTGCAAGAATTCTTCTCCATTACTCCATCCATTGTCAGTGTATGTTGCCTGTGTTCCTGATGATGCTTCATCTAGAAGTCTATATTGTATGCGCTTTCTCGCAAAAATTAAGAATGGCGGAATGAATGAATGCTCCCTCATCATTGCAACAAGTCACTGTGGTAAGCGTGCCTCTTTCTGCACTCGAGATGATTCCTACCTGTTTCTTTCCACATACAGAAAGGATTCTAGGTGGTGTGTTTGTCGTTGTCCGAATGCCTGTTTCGTCCATGTTGTATATAGTGCTTGCACTTATGCCATGTTTCGCCATCTGGTCCCATGAAATGTTGTAAAATCTTCCAACTTGCGGGCGATTAAAACACATGGCTCTAGCAATTGTCGTCGTCTCTGGCTATCTCAGCGAAATTTCAGGATGACTACAGTTAAATCCCATTAACCACTCATTACCACCACTACGATTCTAATCCCAGTTTAGTGGATGAACTATGATGTTCTTTTGAGCGAAGTCATACTAGTCTCATGAATTCGCTCCTTGTCAATCCGTAAAACATGCTGTCCATTTCTTTAAAGTATTCTACCAGTTCAATTTCTTGTTCTTCAGCGAATATGGTCCTGTACCGTTCAAGTTTTTTTTTTCCAAGAACATGACTTGCAGTGCCGGTACAGTGTCGCGAAAGGTATTCCGTATTTTGTATCAACAGAATTTATTGAGCTAGATTCGCATTCTTCCATCGCCTGTTTCGTGGTTTCTTCCAACCAGTCGCCTTGGTTGGTTGTCCTTTTGTAAGAAATAGTGCGTGATAAAATGTATAAGCATAAAGGGCATTTTGTAGAATGACAGATTTTCTTGACAAACATAGTTAGGAATTTAAATATTAATTACGTTCCAGTTCCTGATTTATCCGTGCACTTGTATTTAAAATGTTATAAAATTATATGCAAAGACTAGAGCACACAGCTGATGTAACAGACCAAGTGGTGCTGGTAATCAACATAAAACAAATCTTTGNTATATGCAAAGACTAGAGCACACAGCTGATGTAACAGACCAAGTGGTGCTGGTAATCAACATAAAACAAATCTTTTGTATGTTTACATCGAAATTATTTAGAAACAAGTTGCCAATTCTTTTGTAACACTACAAGCAAAATGTTGTATGTTTGCAAAGCACTGCACTATACGACATGCTAAATTAATCCTGCATATCCATTTTTGCAACAAATTTTGTACAAAGTCTGTGACACTTGTTGATTAAAACACTACATTATATTTATGTGTCTCACAAGAAAGTGTTGTAAAATGTGTTATATTTAACTTTTTGCATTACAAAAATAACTTCAAAAATTAGTTTGCAAAGAATTATTTTGTAAAATGACAATATTTTTAACTGTATAAGAATTTACAATTATAGTGTATAATACATTTTATTCCCGACAGCAAAACAAAAAACTACTTTCCGTAATTTACATTACTAATCGTAAATAAACAGAAATAAAACCGCAAATTTACAAAAAGTTCCGTGAAGTCACGGAACGTTCTTTGAATCTGACAAAGTTCGTTGATGAGAAAAAAAGATGTGTCCGTAATTTTTTGAAGTTATATATTTTTACTAGTACTTTCCTATAATTCCACGGAATTTTTTTTAACAGTGTTCCTCAATCCCTTCATTCTGTTATAAATACAGTATAAAAAGTTACATGCAAGTAAACGAAAACCACGAAAATTTAACTTTGCGATAAAATTTAGTTACACTTGGTTCAAATCCCAGTGTCAACAGTGTTTCACTTTTAAAACTTTTGGTCACGATTCCTACGGAAAACAGCATTTATTACAAGGTGTCCATTCTGGGTACATGCTAGAAAATTTAAATGTAATTTAAGAAATATTTGGTGTACTTAAATGATTGTCCGGGCAAAATGATTGGCTATGTCTTTAATACGGACAATGTGAATAGGTATTCACTTTGCCCGCCCGGCAGCCATTGCAATATTATGTAAGTAAAACAATATAAATTGACGTAATATGCTGCGACAATTAAGCGACCATAGTGTTATCATATAGTACAATAATGTATTTTTCTGCTTATGAAACATTGCGAGTAGTACTTACTTACGTTGTACGTACGAGTAGTACTTACGAGTAAAACTTACGTTTTTAAAATTTTAACGAATCTTCGAAGAATCTTTCGTAGTCACTAACACGCTCTGCTTCACTCGCTGCCACTTTCATAGCGAGTTCCCTCCACAGCCGATAGGTGGCTCCACCTCCAGGGTTAGCAGGTCAGAGCCATCAGTTCTTCTCTAGATAATACTGCCTTTATTATATTTTCCTGGCTTATTCTCTTTGCCCGGACTTCACCTACGTGATAATGAAACTCTTAAGATTTTTAAACTTTACTTCCTTGCACCATTTTGATATAAGGGTCTCAGTAATTGATGCTTAGGCTCGCAGAGTGTGCTGTATGGACCATCCATTGAATCTGAGATCTGAACTGGGCGTTTAATGCTTGCACCTAGTACATTTTTGCCAGTCAGGTGCTAGTACGTGGTCTGTTATTGGTGCATGGATTGATAGCTTGGAGGTTGGTACTAACCCGAGACCATCAGCGGGGTCATGTAAGCTGTATCGCGCCGGGGCGACTGGGATGATTAATGAACTATGGTTTCTCATTGCCATCCGCAGTATATAGTTGAACCAGATCGTTACCACCAAGAATTCAAGCCCTTGCAGGTGCTTAAAACAAAAAAGTACATTATATTTTATATTTGTATGAAATTCTGTTCAATTTGTCGAGATAATATTCAAGTACTGTTTTCTTGCATACAACTATTCTAGACAACATAATTTCTTCATTATTTCATGGCAAAATGGGACGTACAAATAATAAAAAACAAGCTCACTTACTGAAAATAAAAATTCAATAAAATATATATTTAAAACTATGCTATTAAATTTTTTCGCAATATAAAAAAAAACTGCTCTTATAGTAGAATATTTTCGATTTACAGCAGTCTATGAGTTTTCGTAAAATAAATTTTCTTAGTACACCTTAAAATGAAACAAGACATGACCTTTCAGTTACCTTTGCTAAATATTCTGTAAATGCTCTCGTTTTTTTTTTGTAGTCTCAAGAACACTAAAGTTGTGATCTAGCCAAGTCAGTGACGTCACGACTAGGAGGTCGACATAAGTGGCCGAATCTGTTCAGTGGCAATAAGACTGGCAGCTTGCTTTTCTTAGGCATGTGGGTGAAAGTGTTATGGTATTCCATAGTGTCTGTATTACCCTCCTGGTGTCTTACAACTACCCTGATAGCATAAAGTAGGTCTACGCGTCTTTTAGTTTCGTAACAAATAATATCGTGTGAATGTACGCTTGCAAGTAGATGTTATCTATCAACTTTGGACTTCCAGTAGAAAAAGGAACATTTGCGATAATTGCATTATGTTCAAATAAAACATATTTCCTTGATTGATTCATTGATCTTAAATAACATTTTAATTCGTTAAATTTACACGTTGTTTCTAACAACATAAATCATTTATGAAATAGCCTACACAGAGAGCTCAACTCCAAAGAGATCATGTTTGCAATACGGTGCCCGTTAAGCATAACATAATTACTATACAAGGAACAGTTAAGAAATTGTTTAAAGTTAGTTGGCATGTTCAGATAATGTATGCATCATTGAGTAATACTTCTGTACATCATTATTTCCTTGTTTAAAAACGTCAACAGAGTATATGCAATGAAAATTTTGTATTCAGCATTGCCCGATTTTAGTTTTCCACCCTGCTACGTATTCCCGAAACAATGCACACAATCAGTNTATATGCAAAGACTAGAGCACACAGCTGATGTAACAGACCAAGTGGTGCTGGTAATCAACATAAAACAAATCTTTGGTATGTTTACATAGAAATTATTTAGAAACAAGTTGCCAATTCTTTTGTAACACTACAAGCAAAATTTTGTATGTTTGCAAAGCACTGCACTATACGACATGCTAAATTAATTCTGCATATCCATTTTTGCAACAAATTTTGTACAAAGTCTGTGACACTTGTTGATTAAAACACTACATTATATTTATGTGTCTCACAAGAAAGTGTTGTAAAATGTGTTATATTTAACTTTTTTCATTTACAAAAATTACTTTAAAAATTAGTTTGCAAAGAATTTTTTNTCATTTACAAAAATTACTTTAAAAATTAGTTTGCAAAGAATTTTTTTGTAAAATGACAATATTATATACTGCATAAGAATTTAGAATTATAGTGTATAATACATTTTATTCCCCACAGCAAAACAAAAAACTACTTTCCTTAATTTGCATTACTAATCGTAAATAAACAGAAAGAAAACCGCAAATTTACAAAAAGTTCCGGGAAGTCACGGAACGTTCTTTGAAGTTGACTGAAAGTTAGTTGATGAGAAAAACTATGTGTCCGTAATTTTTTGAAGTTATATATTTTTACTAGTACTTTCCTATAATTCCACGGAATTTTTTTTAACAGTNTGTGTCCGTAATTTTTTGAAGTTATATATTTTTACTAGTACTTTCCTATAATTCCACGGAATTTTTTTTAACAGTTTGCCTCAGTCCCTTTATTCTGTTATAAATACAGTATAACAAGTTACATGCAAGTACACGAAAACCACGAAAATTTTACTTTGCGATAAAATTTAGTTACACTTGGTTCAAATCCCACTGTCAACAGTGTTTCGCTTTTAAAACTTTTGGTCACGATTCCTACGGAAAACAGCATTTATTACAAGGTGTCCATTCTGGGCAAATGTTAAACAATTTAAATGTAATTTAAAAAAATATTTGGTGGACTTAAATGATTGTCCGGGCAAAATGATTGGCTATGTCTTTTATCCGGACAATGTGAATAGATATTCACTTTGCCCGCCCGGCAGCCATTGCAATATTATGTGAGTAAAAAAATATAAATTATTTACTACATTTGACGTAATATGCTGCGAAAATTAAGCCACCATAGTGTTATCACATAGTACAATAGTGTTTATTCTGCTGTTGAAACATTACGAGCAGTACTGAACAACTTACGTTTTTAAAATCTTAACGAATCTTCGAAGAATCTTTCGTAGTCACTTACACGCTCTGCTTAACTCGCTGCCACTTTCTTAGCGAGTTGCCTCCACAGCCGATAGGTGGCTCCACCTCCAGGGTTAGCAGGTCAGAGCCATCAGTTCTTCTCTAGATAATACTGCCTTTATTATATTTTCCTGGCTTATTCTCTTTGCCCGGACTTCCCCTACGTGATAATGAAACTCTTAAGATTTTTAAACTTTACTTCCTTGCACCATTTTGATATAAGGGTCTCAGTAATTCATGCTTAGGCTCGCAGAGTGTGCTGTATGGACCATCCATTGAATCTGAGATATGAACTGGGCGTTTAATACTTTTATCTAGTATATTTTTGCCAGTCAGGTGCTAGTACGTGGTCTGTTATTGGTGCGTGGATTGATAGCTTGAAGGTTGGTACTAACCCGAGACCATCAGCGGGGTCATGTAAGCTGTATCGCGCCTGGGCGACTGGGATGATTAATGATCAATGGTTTCTCATTGCCATCCGCAATATATAGTTGAACCAGATCGTTACCACCAAGAATTCAAGCCCTTGCAGGTGCTTAAAACAAAAAAGTACATTATATNTATATAGTTGAACCAGATCGTTACCACCAAGAATTCAAGCCCTTGCAGGTGCTTAAAACAAAAAAGTACATTATATTTTATATTTGTATGAAATTCTGTTCAATTTGTCGAGATAATATTCAAGTACTGTTTTCTTGCATAAAACTATTCTAGACAACATAATTTCTTCATTATTTCATGGCAAAATGGGACGTACAAATAATAAAAAACAAGCTCACTTACTGAAAATAAAAATTNAATTTCTTCATTATTTCATGGCAAAATGGGACGTACAAATAATAA
This sequence comes from Clitarchus hookeri, assembly GCA_002778355.1. Classification (NCBI taxonomy): domain Eukaryota; kingdom Metazoa; phylum Arthropoda; class Insecta; order Phasmatodea; family Phasmatidae; genus Clitarchus; species Clitarchus hookeri. The sequence continues at coordinate 57,626 of NQII01004452.1, forward strand.
AAAACAAGCTCACTTACTGAAAATAAAAATTAAATAAAAATATATATTTAAAACTATGCTATTAAATGTTTTCGCAATATCAAAAAAAACTGCTGTTGTAGTAGAATATTTTCGATTTACAGCAGTTTATGTAAAATAAATTTTCTTAGTACACCTTAAAATGAAACAAAACATGACCTTTCAGTTATCCTCGCTAAATATTCTGTAAATGCTCTCGTTTTTTTTTTTTTTGTAGTCTCAAAAACACTAAAGTTGTGATCTAGCCAAGTCAGTGACGTCACGGCTAGGAGGTCGACATAAGTGGCCGAATCTGTTCAGTGGCAATAAGGCTGGCAGCTTGCTTTTCTTAGGCATGTGGGTGAAAGTGTCATGGTATTCCATAGTGTCTGTATTATCCTCCTGGTGTCTTACAACTACCCTGATAGCATAAAGTAGGTCTACGCGTCATTTAGTTTCGTAACAAATAATATCGTGTGAATGTACGCTTGCAAGTAGATGTTATCTATCAACTTTGGACTTCCAGTAGAAAAATTAAAATTTACGATAATTCCATTATGTTCAAATAAAACATATTTCNTTAAAATTTACGATAATTCCATTATGTTCAAATAAAACATATTTCCTTGATTGATTCTATTGATCTTAAATAAATGTATTGGAAACAAAACATTTTAATTCGTTAAATTTACTCGTTGTTTCAAACAACATAAATAATTTATGAAATAGCCTACACAGAGAGCTCAAATCCAAAGAGATCATGTTTACAATACGGTGCCCGTTAAGCATAACATAATTACTATACAAGGAACAGTTAAGAAATTGTTTAAAGTTAGTTAGCATGTTCAGATAATGTATGTATCATTGAGTAATACTTCTGTACATCATTATTTCCTTGTTTAAAAACGTCAACAGAGTATATGCAATGGAAATTTTGTATTCAGCATTGCCCGATTTTAGTTTTCCACCCTGCTACGTATTCCCGAAACAATGCACACAATCAGTNAAATTTTGTATTCAGCATTGCCCGATTTTAGTTTTCCACCCTGCTACGTATTCCCGAAACAATGCACACAATCAGTGACATCACATGGAGGTTCTAAGTCTCGGAGGTAACGGTCAGACCCATAAATAGTAAACATAAATCATTTCGGTGCTGGGAATCGAACAGGATCTTCTCGGGGAAAGGAAAAAGCGTACATACTTACACCGCGGAGGCGGTGCATTGAAGCTGGTTCGACAATACAGTGATGCGATGCGCTGCGACGAGCTATAACTAGAGTTTCACAACTGGGTGACGATCTGTCGGCGTCGGACGCCGTCTGAGATGGTGCTGCCATTTATTTCAAGGGTCAGAATTACATTTTCAGAACTCACGAATGCAACAAAAGACACGCGAAAAACATTGAAATTGTATGTTTCAAGTGGGTAGAAGATAAACAAGGCAGTATGGACCCGATGTGAGATGAAGACTACGTTGCAATATACAGCGAGAACGACAGACATATAAAACGGAAGAGAATTATTTTGATGTTAATAGACGTTTTTTATGACATTGTCCATATGGGCAAGAAGCCTTGTCTTCTATTTACTACCTCCAAGCAGCAACAATACAAACGCAAATACAAAGACGTCGGCGTAAACGCGATCGTCGTTTTCAAAACGTAAACGAATATTTGTTTTTATTCTTCTTGTAAACAAACACTTCTTCTTATTCTTCTCCATAGCATGTTATCGCCGATAATCGCAACGCAAAATTTTCTCGCAACGCACTCGTCGCACTGCCACAGATTGATGCTTCATCTTGACTGACTACAGCTCATCGAAACGCATCGCAGTATTGTGGAGCCAGCAACGGGAATGAGTTACAACCATCTTGAATTTATACAATTTTCGCAATAGCTATAATTACGGATGTTGTATTAAATTTTACGTATCGACAGGGTATGGGCATTTCCTGACATAGGTGCTGTCCGACTGCTGTGACTATTATTCATGTAACAGCCTGCGAGGAAATACCACTTAAGTCTTCCCAGTAGTGACTAGTTAAAAATTAATAAATGTGTGAAGCTGTGACCACTTCATTTAGTCTGATAAACTATTANCTTCCCAGTAGTGACTAGTTAAAAATTAATAAATGTGTGAAGCTGTGACCACTTCATTTAGTCTGATAAACTATTAGCTATGCTCTGTCGTTGGAAAAGTTTCGTTGAACTCATTAAAATGAAAGTTACGGAGGAAAATGTACAAATTCAAAATGCCGATGACTGATCTCTCTCTCTTAATCTTACTTATGCGCGAAAACAACACACTTCTTGTCATCTGTACCGGTACTTGAAAAACATCAAGCACATTATAAACAAAAATTCTGGAACCTTCCGATACAGCTACNTTCCCAGTAGTGACTAGTTAAAAATTAATAAATGTGTGAAGCTGTGACCACTTCATTTAGTCTGATAAACTATTATCTATGCTCTGTCGTTGTAAAAGTTTCGTTGAACTCATTAAAATGAAAGTTACGGAGGAAAATGTACAAATTCAAAATGCCGATGACTGATCTCTCTCTCTTAATCTTACTTATGCGCGAAAACAACACACTTATTGTCATCTGTACCGGTACTTGAAAAACATCAAGCACATTATAAACAAAAATTCTGGAACCTTCCGATACAGCTACAAACAGTTTTTACGAACTGCCATATCTTAAACTGTAATAACCAGATAAAAGTGTTGAATAAACGACTGCACTAAACTTTCTTACAGACTTTCCATCAATGAAATGACTTGTGCCACCGATAATGGAGTCCAACGTTTTCACGCCGCATGGCAAAAAAAAAATACGTACGCCAGCTGAGTGCTGGCGCGTAGAGGCTATAAAGAGTTAGATTCGCGTGCCTGGGTCGCTCTAATCGCTCTCGTGAACTTGCCAAGTGGTTTTTCCATTTAACCCGTAGCGCTACCGATGAGAAAAATTGTTCGCCGTTGTTCCGTAATCATCGAGCTGCAATTTGTTTTTTTAATGCATGTTCTCGCTTTTTGTCACGCGCGTTCTGTCCTGTATGATGACACACGGAAGGGTGACTTTGGACGTTACATCTGTAACTCGTGTCAGCTTTTAATACCATTATCGTTTACGCTGGCATGGATTACAATAGCAGCAACGCCTTTAAAACCATTGCGCTATTGCCACGATAGCGATCAGTTACCAGTGGAGCCTAACGTTACATTTCATTGCTTTAAAACGTATATTAAGCAAAATGAACGCTTCAAGTATACTACCACCATATTTAAAAAAAAAACAGTTGTAATATTTTTAAAGCATTGGCGACTGCTTCTGACNATACCACCATATTAAAAAAAAAAACAGTTGTAATATTTTTAAAGCATTGGCGACTGCTTCTGACAAAAAATACATTATATACATTAGAATGTGATTTCCTCAGAATTATACACAGAGCACTAGGATATATGGTAAAGGAATATAATTTTAACGTGAATTACTTCCTTTCGCCTTGGGCAAATGAATTCCTTCCATCTACTGCCAGGGCACATAAAAATTTGAGTTTTTTTTGCAAAAGAATAGCATATTCAACGGTATTGCTTACAGAAATTTCAGAAATGGCCAGTGTTGAACTGGTGTTGCCATTTTCACTTCTGCAGTCACCTGCACAAAAAAGTGACCTAATGACACCATAAATGTTCAGTAATGAAGATAACAATTTTCAATTTACAATGTAGAAAAAAATTAAAGGCTTTTATTTAGTGTTCACCCCAAAACTGTTGATGTATTTTGCGAAACGGAATAACTTTCGGCAAACAGTCCTAGGGAAACTGGGAAGGCTGAATTGAGCCCCTCTTCAAGTTCCTTGAATTTACTATTGTTCGGAGTATCTGCACTAAAGAAGTTACACGGGAGTATGTATAGATTTGGGCGGCTCTTAACATCGAGGTCTTGAGAGCCGATTAGGATGAAGTGAGATGAGTATGTAGCAGCGCTGGAATGTAAGGGAAGGGATAACGGGAGGTCTCCGAGAAAATCCGCTGACCAGCTGTATTGTCCGGCACGATCCCCACGTGCGAAAATTCGTGAACGACAATGCCGGGAATCGAAGTCGTTTCGCCTCTGCGGGAGGCGAGTAATCTGACCACTACACCGTTGCGGCCCCCAATTGTTAAAACAGTGCACTCGTTTGTGAGACAGACTGTAGCAATTTTAAGTTATGTTGCCAGTATATTTTTATTTTCTATTTTAATGTCATCGGAAAAGTTACTACTTAATCCAGCCATATATAGTACCATTTTTTTTTAATGGAAGCAAATTAAAGATATGTCCATCCACTGCACTGCACTTAACTGGCCTAAACTATTCCCAGTNTTGTCATCTGTACCGGTACTTGAAAAACATCAAGCACATTATAAACAAAAATTCTGGAACCTTCCGATACAGCTACAAACAGTTTTTACGAACTGCCATATCTTAAACTGTAATAACCAGATAAAAGTGTTGAATAAACGACTGCACTAAACTTTCTTACAGACTTTCCATCAATGAAATGACTTGTGCCACCGATAATGGAGTCCAACGTTTTCACGCCGCATGGCAAAAAAAAAATACGTACGCCAGCTGAGTGCTGGCGCGTAGAGGCTATAAAGAGTTAGATTCGCGTGCCTGGGTCGCTCTAATCGCTCTCGTGAACTTGCCAAGTGGTTTTTCCATTTAACCCGTAGCGCTACCGATGAGAAAAATTGTTCGCCGTTGTTCCGTAATCATCGAGCTGCAATTTGTTTTTTTAATGCATGNGTAGCGCTACCGATGAGAAAAATTGTTCGCCGTTGTTCCGTAATCATCGAGCTGCAATTTGTTTTTTTAATGCATTTTCTCGCTTTTTGTCACGCGCGTTCTGTCCTGTATGATGACACACGGAAGGGTGACTTTGGACGTTACATCTGCAACTCGTGTCAGCTTTTAATACCATTATCGTTTACGCTGGCATGGATTACAATAGCAGCAACGCCTTTAAAACCATTGCGCTATTGCCACGATAGCGATCAGTTACCAGTGGAGCCTAACGTTACATTTCATTGCTTTAAAACGTATATTAAGCAAAATGAACGCTTCAAGTATACTACCACCATATTTAAAAAAAACAGTTGTAATATTTTTAAAGCATTAGCGACTGCTTCGGACAAAAAATACATTATATACATTAGAATGTGATTTCCTCAGAATTATACACAGAGCACTAGGATATATGGTAAAGGAATATAATTTTAACGTGAATTACTTCCTTTCGCCTTGGGCAAATGAATTCCTTCCATCTACTGCCAGGGCACATAAGAATTTGAGTTTTTTTGCAAAAGAATAGCATATTCAACGGTATTGCTTACAGAAATTTCAGAAATGGCCAGTGTTGAACTGGTGTTGCCATTTTCACTTCTGCAGTCACCTGCACAAAAAAGTGACCTAATGACACCATAAATGTTCAGTAATGAAGATAACAATTTTCAATTTACAATGTAGAAAAAAATTAAAGGCTTTTATTTAGTGTTCACCCCAAAACTGTTGATGTATTTTGCGAAACGGAATAACTTTCGGCAAACAGTCCTAGGGAAACTGGGAAGGCTGAATTGAGCCCCTCTTCAAGTTCCTTGAATTTACTATTGTTCGGAGTATCTGCACTAAAGAAGTTACACGGGAGTATGTATAGATTTGGGCGGCTCTTAACATCGATGTCTTGAGAGCCGATTAGGATGAAGTGAGATGAGTATGTAGCAGCGCTGGAATGTAAGGGAAGGGATAACGGGAGGTCTCCGAGAAAACCCGCTGACCAGCTGTATTGTCCGGCACGATCCCCACGTGCGAAAATTCGTGAACGACAATGCCGGGAATCGAAGTAGTTTCGCCTCTGCGGGAGGCGAGTAATCTGACCACTACACCGTTGCGGCCCTCAATTGTTAAAACAGTGCACTCGTTTGTGAGACAGACTGTAGCAATTTTAAGTTATGTTGCCAGTATATTTTTATTTTCTATTTTAATGTCATCGGAAAAGTTACTACTTAATCCAGCCATATATAGTACCATTTTTTTTTTAATGGAAGCAAATTAAAGATATGTCCATCCACTGCACTGCACTTAACTGGCCTAAACTATTCCCAGTNTTTTTTTTTAATGGAAGCAAATTAAAGATATGTCCATCCACTGCACTGCACTTAACTGGCCTAAACTATTCCCAGTTGCAAACTTCTGATTGGATTAGAATTGTTGAGCTGCTCTTGACCCTCATAGCTTCGGCCTTCCGGGTCGTCTGTTTGATATAGTATCCTTTTTCTATGATTATCCTATCGCCTCCAGTATGTCAGAAATGCCCATCCACCATCTCCCATGAGTATAATAACTGTTGCCATGTAGGTTTTCAAGTATCTTTAAACGGGTTAGCCACCAAACACCATCACAGTGTTGGTGGCTTTGTAGCTGGGTGCGGGTTTCGACACGCTGCCAGCACGAGTGCGATCTGGTGTCAGGAGAACCACTGACACGACCTCGGAGGTCACCCCGTGCCCCTCCTTCATTTCCATGACACTTGTGGGTATTCCCGAGGCCCTCTCAGCCCGCACCGATCTGTGTCAGCCTTGGCCTTTGGCCGGCCCCACAGGCGTGCGGACAGATCTAACCTCTCCTCCATTGCCATAACACCTGGATTTATCGCTTGAAATTCATGGCATGAGCCCCACCGGTGTGACTGTAAAGGAGTCGACCAGCCCACCACCAAGCTACCACCATCATGACTGCCCATGACTCGAGGCTGATACTTATTTTAGTGAACATGGCATATGGAACGTCCGGGAGATTCCCACGTTTGCTCACACACAAAACTGCAAACAGCAAACCGATGCGCATATTACGGAATGAGCAATCTTTCTGCTATCAGGTGGTGCCGTTGCTAGCACATCGGGCTTTCGCCAAGGCGATATTGGTTCGATCCCAGGCCGGGCTCACGCATGATTCTCGCCAGTGGTAAACTTGACGGAAGTCGTAGGCCAGCGGGTTTTCTCGGAGTATTCCCATTTTATCCTGCCTTTGCATTCCGTCGCTGCCCCATCTCCAGTTCACATAACCCATACGAGCACTCGAGCACCAAGTTACGGGAAGGATATTGTTTTTAATCGTGGCCAAAAGTTAGTTAAGTTTGAAATTTCGGCTACAGGCATTCCTAAGGATGTTTGCTGTACGCACGTCCATCGTAACAGACTATTTATCGGTCAGGTAGTTATGGAATAATTTATTATGCCATGCCAAAATTCACAAATTTTCGATATAACAAATAATTCCGTAGAAAAAATACCGCCTTAGTAATTTTTTTTTGTTTACAAAATTTATAAAACGTTTTCAGTTGGTTTTGTGGTTATAGTTAATTTAAACTTTACTACTGTAACTTCTCGTTGTGTGCACNGGTTTTGTGGTTATAGTTAATTTAAACTTTACTACTGTAACTTCTCGTTGTGTGCACAATAATGGCAGAGAATACGAAGGTGTAGCGTTCATCTGTATGAGGATAGTTGATTGAGACGTTGGAACGAGCATGGAGACTAGCCGGTTCGTAAGCACACCGTATGTGTTTATCATGGAAAAAAATTTAAAGGAAAAAGTTATTACGGACAAATACTATTCCGGAAATGTTTTTATGGGAAACATGTTAACCTTGTAATAATGTATGTGAAGAATGTGTTAAAAAACATTGGTAATATTGTGATAGAATAGAATCANAAATACTATTCCGGAAATGTTTTTATGGGAAACATGTTAACCTTGTAATAATGTATGTGAAGAATGTGTTAAAAAAAAAATTGGTAATATTGTGATAGAATAGAATCAGATTAGCTACGTTTTGCAGATTATACAAGATAACAGTTCTTCGATTTGGATTCTAGAGACAGTGTGTTAGTTTGGAGTACACCTAATAAGAAATAATGATAAACCTGAACTAAATTAGGGAACATTTCATGTTAGACATTGGTTAGAACACATTGTATTATCTTCATAGATCATATGATTGAAAAATATTGTTAATAGACTACGAATAGATGCAGTTTGCGGAGAGAGGATAATTTTGAGGTGTTAATTTTATGTAACGTAGATATTAATTTTAATATGAAATAATTTATAAAATAAAGGTTCCTTTAAGATAAACGCGAAATAGTTTAATTAGATTGAATTTCGTTTTAGTTTTGCTGTATTTATTACTGAAAATACTTATGGTGATTCTACGTAACGAGACGATTCCTAGTGTATTAATTCAAAGTGGTCAAAGTAATGCCATTTATAATGATTATTTTTATTTTGGCGCTAGTCACAAAATTGTACTTTATTACCTGGTATCATATTTTGGTATAGAATATAAAGTTGCGCTAATGGTTGCAACAGTACATATTGTAGGTTAGAATGTGTGGGTATTTTATAGGTTAGAATATGTGGGTATTACAAAATACAGATGAGCGAAAGGTTCTACTGTAACAAGTAATACCATTTTTTGGCCCCGAAAATAGGTAAGTTTATTATGTTAAGCTCCATAAGGCAACGCCAATTTTCAGTAGTCTAGAAAACAGTGCATTAAACTACTGTAAGTACGCTAAAATGAAGTTTGCGATATTTGAGCGTGTTTTTGAAGTTTTCCCAGTGCTATAAACCCCTTAGTTTCCCGACGCGGCTCTTACAGTTACTGGAGGTTGAATGTTGGGTCGAGAGATTTGAGCGGTTCTTAAAAACGACGTCTTTAAAGCCGATGAGGCTGAAATTAGGAGAGAACGGAGCAGCACCAGAATGCAAGAGCGGGGGAAACGGGAGATCCCCGAGAAAACCCGTCGACCAGTGGCATCTGCCGGCACGATTCCCATTTGCGAAAATCTGGGAGTGACCCAGCCGGGAATTGGACCCTGTTCGCCTTGGAGGTGGGGGGGGGCGAGTAGTCTAACCACTCAGCCACCGCGGGGGCGAAGGAGTTTGAAGGCAAAAGGTGGAATGAGTCCTTTATTCACGATGTCATTGGGGCTATTTGCGCCACGCAACTATACACAGTATAGCAATCTCGGATTGTCCTTTATCCGTCTTTACAATTTGATTCCACGTACCTGGAAGATAAATAAACGCGCCAGGCGTTCTCTTTTGATGTCAGGTGTTCTTGAACGTCCTTCAGATCCCTCAACTCTCGACATTTCTAGTCGATAACAGTCTTCCGTGGCAGTGCTCGCGGAGGCTTCACGTTCATGTTGCGATGTTGGCCTGCGGCACCTTAACGACGAATATACTCGTGGATTCCGGTAACCAAGTAGTTCGGACTCCATTATAATCAGGATGTCCCGACGTCTTAAGCCTTTGTGCACACAGCCACGCAGCGCCGAACTTAAAAATATGTGCACTTCACTTTCTGCTCCTCAATTACTCCCTGTTAACAGTTGAAGTTTGCACAAGTTCTTCCTTAGCACCGCTCTTTCCGTCTGCCACGCCTCTTCCCGTCCTTTAGGTAAACACTTAATGCTTTTTTTTCAGTTTGCATTTAGTTTAGCACTTCTGGAAGTTTTCGTTAAGATGCTTTCAGCTGATGTTGTGCTCATCCACGTGTATAAACTAATTTCAGTTGCCCAGAGCACTTTCGGGGACCTCGAACTTTTCAACTGAGTATCATAAGATAAATACATCATAATATTGTAAGCTGTGTAAGTTACAGAAATAAAATATTATTTTACTCTATTCGCGGTTTCTTCACACTTTCTGAATCAAATCTTTGAAAAAACGCCTTATGTATGACGTGGTTGTTTGTTTGGCAAAAATGCCCTGTATCACATGCGTTTTATGTTTCTGTTAACATAAAAGTAACTTATTTTTGGCTCAATTGAACTTTTACTTATATATGCCTTGTAAGAAACAGTTCTTGTGCGAAATATTATTACATTGAGTGCGCACGAATGCGGTGCGTTTTCTCTTGGTGTTATTTTCTCGACTTAGTAATTATTTGTTTGCATGAAGCGGAGAAATTTCCTGGATGTACAACTTTAGCAGGGTTTCAGAAAAGTTGTAAGTAACCAGGAATGAAAGTTATACTAATAGTTGATTTATTTTATGGTTTACTTGTTTCGTATTTTGTCGAAGAGTTTTTTTTCTGAATATAAAATACTTCTCGAAGACGATTATTATATCTGCTTTCAGGGTACAATATTGAGCTAATAATGTTTAATAAATTTACGTTTTTTAGAACCTTGCGCCGCCAACACATCTGAGCAAGTCAGCGTTTGCTCGTAAAACGTCACTGATTGCACTGCACAGTCTTTATCCCAGTTTTCCAGTTATTTATCTAAATCTGCCGAGTACGATTGCTGCATGCAAGTGTCAATCTTTATAGAGATAAGCATTATTTGTTGTTTTTGATTAAGGGATTTTCTATAATATATTTATCAATGTAAACTTAAATGAAGAATTTTCTGCCAGATGTGTAGTAAACTTTTAACAGAAGAAGCCAGCAACTGAAGGACAAAGAGCAATGAAATTAGAACGTCTTGTCTCAGAAAAAATTGGTATTCGGATCTCATTACAAATAATGATGAAATCAATACTTTCTTTTAGTGAAGATACGAAACTGGAATTAGAAAATTCCTCTCACCCCCTCTTTCTCTTCTGTTAAACAGGCAGTTTTGCACCGTCCTGAAAGAATTAACATGTCAACTTCGCACATATTATTTTGGGGTTATTATCTACGTAAAATGTAGCTAAGAAAAACTCTGCCCTGACAAAGCACAAAGCATGTGAAAAGCCATTGTTTGTGATGATTCCGTATATGTATAACGCTGGATGTGTTTGGCGAAGCAAAGTGAACTGAATGAAAAATTGAAACGGCAGTGTTTTGTAGCAGACTGAAAAGAAATATAAAATATATTTTGTCAGCTTCTTAGACGACGAAGGAAATAAAGAATAATTTTTTCANAGACGACGAAGGAAATAAAGAATAATTTTAAGAGCATGTAGCTCATCAATAAATTAAGTGGTTAGATGCAAATTTTACTTCCAAAGAAAGGGTTTTAGTCAAATTGTTTTGTATGGATTATACTGTATTTAGAAATATTTAATTTTATTTCTGCTTATGTTTTGAAAATATTATGATTTGACGGAGAAAAATGAACGTTTTGCTTTTAAAATGCAGATGTCGAAATTTGCGTGTTAACTGACCTATTGACATGCATTGCAGGATCGTATGTAACAATCAGTCAAAACTGAGGATGATTGACTCTGTTCTCCCTTATGTGCAAGTGCTAGCCTGGAGCTTGAATGAGGAGAGTTAATGGCCGGGTTGGTTAATATACAGGATTTACTCCTGCGTCTGTCTGGAGTAGGGGAGGAAAAATACTTTGGTAAAATCAAGCAAAGGCATTCATTCCGTCGAAATCGAAACAATGTCCTACTGAACTCGATTCAGATGCACTCCGGTATGACTACAGACGTTCTGGAAATTAAACATTCAAACTCAGTTCTTTACAACAGCAGTTAATTTTGGCAGTTCCCAAAAATTAGTGCGGTCACAATGTATCCCTCCGCCACAGCTGTTTTGTCAGTGAGGAAAACTATGTTTGTAAACAAAATCTAAGAATCCAATGGCATGCACTGAAAGACTGACAACCTCAGTCAAGTACTAAAGCTATAATATCTGGTTGTCATTCCGGCCTGTTTTATTTTTGTCCTGACCAAGTAATATGCTAGTTAGGGTTATATTTATTTTGTTGATGGGGCAGGGAACTCAAGTCTATCGCCTTGTGTGAGACGGGATTGTCTTGCGTCTCTTCTCACGACGAGAAATTTTAACTGCCAATTGTTTTGATGATGGAGTGGAACATTTTACTCGTACGGAAATAACATTCAAATTACTATACCTAGAAAGTTGTAACTTCATCGAAAGAACAAAACGGTATAATGTGCGTGTGTTCGTACCTATGTGAGAAATGCACTGAATATTTTTAGTGAAGTTAAACTCGCACATTAAAGTAGTTGAATTTTTTAATATAATCAACTACACTAAAAAGTGCGTTTATTTAGACCGCATGCATTTCAAATCCTCCGGCAATAACAAAACGCAATAAATTATGTTGATATTCATAAATATGTGAGAAATGCACAAATGTAAACACTTTCAACAAATTTTACTTCAAATTTAAAAATAAATGGATTTTCAATCAAATAAATTACGGTAAAAAAACGAGTTTTTAAAAGGTCACGTGCGTTTCAAAAATTATAACAACAGTTTTGAAAAATAGTATTTAAAAAACACACAAACTTGCAGTTCACTTCGTAATCCCTTCACACGTAGCGAACTTTAGAAGATTACATCACTAAAATCACTTTTGTCAGCCACTGATACGAAATAATGTATTTGCTGACTTATTAAAGTAACAAAACATTTTAACTCTTTCTTCAAATAAACAAATTTAAATTTCAAAATGTAAATACGTTGTCGCTCGCGTCGCATTATTCATAATGGTTAAGGAAAATGGTGGACCGAAGAACGCAAACAACCTTTTTACGAAGCGGCAGACACGTGTTGATATTTCATTTCACTGAGGAGACTGTTCTATAAAAAAAAAGGCACCTTTAACAAACTACATGAAAAATGTAAAGACGAAAAAAATCGATTGCCGATATAATATTCCGACACCGCCAGCAAGGAATTCTCGCATATGGATCGATCACGACGAAAGAGCGCACAATCACAATGACATTCCCAGGGTGGAAACTTTAGGCATAACCCTAATGTGCGCATTCTCTATCGTAACTGTTCAAAATGTTTTTAAAGCCTCTACAGCTAAAAAAAACATAATGTACATTATTCTAAGAAAATATATTAAACTAAAAATGTTATAATTATCATTAAAGTCCTAAATTTTAATTGTAAACGCTGAGTACTATTTTTTTTCATACTCGCCGCAAGGTGTTTTAACTGTNCATTAAAGTCCTAAATTTTAATTGTAAACGCTGAGTACTATTTTTTTTCATACTCGCCGCAAGGTGTTTTAACTGCTGCATCGAATAATTACAAGAACTGTATTCTGATTTATAGGCGAGGTTAAATCACTGGATTTGCACAAGTTTTCAGCACTTTATTAGCGAGTAGTCGCATGCAGCCATACAATACGTCTGTCTTCCTCCAGACTGTCGTCTCAAATGACCACGAGCGACCCCTTGGTGTCGAACAAAGTACCCGTTCTTGAGGTCTCGGCCTCGCAGACGACAAACACAAATACCAACAAGTGTTGAGTCTCAACACAAGGATCACCAACGTTGTATTCACATCCTGCAACAATCATCAGCTGACACAACACTTTGCAAACGAGGGCGTTTACTGTTTGCATGCTGTGTATGTTAGCCACAATACCTCAANCATCAGCTGACACAACACTTTGCAAACGAGGGCGTTTACTGTTTGCATGCTGTGTATGTTAGCCACAATACCTCAAAATTTGCTTAAGTTTTATGAAACGTAGAATATCGCTTATAATTGAATTACCACCAAGCAATATCTCAATTTGAATTTAATTTTATCACTAATATGTCATAATTTCTATAATTGGAGATGAAGTGAATAAATTCTGTAATCATGTAAGCAATATTGTATTTCAGAGCATGCGTTATAAAACTATGACGAGCAAATCTTATATTCGTAATTGTAGGTAAGCGCTTTTATTAAATCTTCCTGAANCATGCGTTATAAAACTATGACGAGCAAATCTTATATTCGTAATTGTAGGTAAGCGCTTTTATTAAATCTTCCTGAAGCTGAGAGAATTTATACATATCAGACATTATGAAATTTAAGTGCTTTGGGGGGGGGGATGTAGTGGTTAGACTACTCGCTTCCCACCTAGGCGAACCAGACTTGAATTCCGGTGGAGTTGCTAATGGATTTTCACACTTGGGAATCGTGACGAACGTTACCGCTGGCCGACGGGGTTTTTTCGGAGATCTACCATTTCCCCCACCCCATCATTCCGACGTTGCCGTACACTCACCTCACTTCACCCTCATCGGCTCTCAAGAGATCGAGGTTAAGAGCTGCCCAAATCTCTTCTCTCACTTCACTCACTTTAAGCGTTGGGCTACAACTGATAGAACTAAGTAGGTCAAAACTGTTTAACTTGAGACGAACGGTTAGTTACCCCTTGGAGAGCATGCACCAATAAAGATCAGGAACACATTTGAAGGAGAAGAAAAATAAATTTCGTGATTCACTTTTTTTTATGTTCAGCGGTTTCTTTCCTGCAGAAGGTAAAATAATTAAATAGTCTTATTTTCTTTCCCTTTACCACCCCAATGAGTTAAACCACTGAATAATGAAACAACATCGGAGTAATATCAGCTGTTGACCTACTTATAACTACTCCAACAAGCATTTTGTAGACAAAAATAACTTGTCCTCTGAGTCCAGTTCACGTACTGAACGAGACGTCATATCGACGTGTATTTACAGATCATTTTGACAGCAGATTGTTAGGCGGCGTAATTTCAAGGAACAACAGGATCTTCTCTATATGCGACAAGCGGTATGCGAGGGCGATACAACTGGTGATCGCTGGAAACCAATCCACGTAAAGAACTTCACATTGGTGGGAACAGTTTAGCGAGAAACTGATTTATTTAAGTATTTTTAAACATAATACGTTAAATATTTTTCCTGTTTTTGTAACAGCTGTGTAAACCAGTCCACGTGAATTTCAGCGACTCCCAGGGACACCAGTCCACACGGAAGAATCGACACGGCAAAGCGAATTAGTCAACACCGTGACACAAATTATGTTTACTGCGACACCCGACACTCTCAACCGAGCACTTTATCCGATCCTGGAGGATTAAATGGGTAGGGTAGAGGAGAAGGAAGGGGGAGAGCTGCGTGACTTTAGTGTAGTTCGCATATTTCCCGGATTACACCCTGGATTGGTCGAGTAGTATTTCATGTGTTAGAGGTTGAGAAGCGCGGGAGCGATAAGGGCACCCAGAATGTTTTCAGCTATACCAGCTATCAAGAAGAATGAAATGTTATTTTATTAAAACTGGCAATTGTAATTTTTCCTATCATTTAAAAAGTAAAGAGACCAAGATGCCAAATATTTTGGTTTACAATGCACGGTTATCCACAGAAACAGTAAATATCATGGTCTTGGAAAATAATATTAAAGTTATTTTAATACAGGATGATTCTAAAATCATGGGACAAACATTGAGGGGTGGTAGAGCTCACTAAAACAAACAATTATTGTATAGGAATACATGGGTGGAAGTGACGTGTTGAGGCACAAACACAAAAACATAAAACATTAACGTAAACATAAAATTTTCATTAGCAGCATACTTAACGAGTGATTCCGTACAGAAAATGTTAAAACAGTTGCTGGAAATGCATCCACCAACAGTCACGCATGCTTGGCGACCTCTACATGTGGCGTGATTGGCTGACAATGGTGTCGAAAGTTGAGGGCAGTCAAACGGTGCGCCAGTGACCTGCTGCATCAGCGAACAAAGCATTTGCGCTCGAGAGTTCGGCCGTGATGGGTGCTTTTACGAACAGCGAAAAGGCAGACATGCATCTAATGTGTTGCATTTCATGTGTTATTTCGTGTTTGTGCCTCAACGCTTTACTTCCGCCCATATATTCCTATACAATAATTGTTTGTGTTAGTGAGCTCTACCACCCCTCAATGTTTGTCCCATGATTTAAGAATCAACCTGTATAACTTCCAACGTATAGAATACTTGGTTTTCCCAGACATTTCTAACGCTCTTTTAAAGCTCATTACGCGTCCTCCAGCAATGAAGTCTTGTATGCAATGCAAGTTCAGTTTTGGTGGCGCAAGCATGTTCTGTTGAAGTATTGCATACACTCCGCAATATCGTGAATATATCTAGTGTTTAAACACAGGGCTACCCGCAGTTCATAACTCTTGGCCTGTAGTAACGCAGAGCATGGGAGCTCGGTTCCACCTCAGATGTTCTCGTTAAAAGTTCCCTACGGCGAGTACTTCTTTCAAGAGCTCTATTTACAGTCGTGTGATAGCCTGCAGCTCAGCGTCATCGAGGTTTGTCGTAATGGCCACNTCAGCGTCAGCGAGGTTTGTCGTAATGGCCACATTTTACGACGAGGTTCTATTTTTCATTACCTTTGACATTTCTAAATTTTTTATTTTTTTTTATATCTTTATGACCACAACCCCGGCATCTGTTGGAATGGTTTCCAGTTCTGCGTAAACAAACAGTATCTTGCTCGCTGAGTTTGACAGCCCCCTTCGTTTCAAATAACAGAGGATGATTTGAAGACAAACACGAAACGACTGCGTATATTATGACCACTAATGTGTGCGAGTATATATAGCCTATACATGCATATGTATTATATACACTCGTATTATATAAAAACTTAAGGTTATGTGTTTATTGAAAACATGGTTGGAAGAGAGGGGGTCGGCAAGATAACATTCATCCTAAGACATTCATCCTAAACATGACATGAATAAAATTGTGTTAAATTTATGCTCACGAAACGATAACTAATGACACTTCAGTTTTTATTCTTAGTTATCGGTAGCACATTAAAGACAAATTACGGCGAGCTGCGAAATATCCTACTAATCCTACTAATATTATAAATGCGAAAGTCTGTGTGTGTGTGTGTGTGTGTGTGTGCGTGTGTGTGTGTGTGTGTGTGTGTGTGCGCGCGCGTGTGTGTGTATGTTTGTTACCACTCAGATCCATAACGGCTGAACGAATTTTGATGAAATTTGGTATGTAGGTAATTTAGGTCCTGTAATAGAACATACGATACTTTTTATCCCGCTAAAATTGTGCGGGTCCTGTGGAATAACAACAAAACGTAATTCTGCAACGGCCGGGAACGTGACCGAACTCAGCTCCATAACGGCTGAACGGATTTCGATGAAACTTGGTATGTAGGTACTTTAGGTCCTGGAATAGGACATCGGATAGTTTTTATACAGGTCCTGTGAAATAACAACAAAACGTAATTCTACAACGGCTGGAAACGTGACCAAAATATTTTTTTTCCTCTGGTGTCAGAGTTTATTAGGCCGCCCAATGACCTCTGAAATGGCTTAACAACTGCTATCAATCTATAACAACCGGGACCGAATATTTAACGTGCCCTCCGAAGCCCGGAAGTGCTCATATGTTATGCCACTAAACGGTCACCCATCCAAATGTGTGCCGCTGGGAACGTTGCGTAACTTTGGTAATCTATTATGATCCCTCATCCAATCGCAAAGAGTAGTACCTATGTACACTTATTTATAAAGCTACAACTTGTTGAAACTCACGTTTTATTTTCATACATCGACGCTGGAAAGTGGAAATGTGGTAACTGCCCGATAGTTGCACGGATACACTCCAAAAACAGTACCCTACTTCTACATTATCCTACAATACTCTTACAATACCCTTCCTTTTGGGTTGCCGTAATCAGTAAAAAACCTAGGCCAAAATAGTATGATTTTATAATTCTGTTTTCACATAAATGAATTGTCTTTTTCCAATTTATTAATAGTATATCGCTGTAAAACCCAATTGTACCCAGGCGAAGAGGGGCCGGTTCGCTAGTCATCAATATTATCTTGAAATGGCATGTCATTGGACTCGATCACAAACATACACATATATATATATATATATACATTCATCTGTGAGTTTAGTAAATAATTGTAGCACAGACTTATTGTAATGGTTGTATGGCCTTAAAATCTGGAGTTTCGCTTCTGTGACGGAGTTTATTGTGATCATGCGAAATTAAAAGTTAAAAATTCCATAAGTTCATTCATTGTGCCAAATGAGAAAGGATTAGCAGCAAAATATAACACGACTTATAACTAAAGTAGTTAAGAGAAACAGTGAGTAAACACTAGAAAAATGCTGGTACCAATAAGAGAATGCTTGGAAATAAAATCTAGTTTTAGCTATGATTCACAATTTATAAAACATTTATAAAAGTAACATTTTAATAAATATATTTAACATCTAGTGCGTATAGCTAATTGAGAACATTTTCAGTAACTCATCAAGAAATCAAATAAACACACAAAGTTATTTTATGAGCTAACATATTTTCTAAACTCTAATGCTGTAACGTTAAAATACGTGGCTGATGAACTTTATTTATGTTCTCTTTACACAAATTATATTAAGAATTGGATTGACAGTGACTCTTTTAAGTTTTATAACCATTTCAAAATGTATATGGTTGAAAAGTCCTTACTAATATTTAGGTTCAATGCATTTTGAGTTTATACATGTGAATGATTACAACACTAGCTGAAAGCGCATGAACGAAAGCTTTAAAAAGTGTCAAACGGAACGCAAAATATGAAAAAGAAAAAAAAATCGTTTATGTCGCGAGTATAGAAAACAGGTTTAAATATGGCTAGATATGCAGCATTGGTTCATTTAAATTTATGTCAACAATTGCTTGTTTAGAAGTTTCCGAAGCCCAAAGCAAAGAGTGGATATGTGAGGCAGTAGAACAGTGGTAGGGATAGACGGTCACGATTGTTTCGTTCTACTTACGGACAGACAGTAATTTGAAGTAGACACTTGTCATTTAAACACAAGTTAAGGATTATCTTTTTAAAATCAACCCATTTTTGTTGACCATGTATCTTTACAAAATACATTATTTACACGTAATTGACTTCCTGTATTTCTAGCGTGAGGAGAATTTTTAATTTATATTCTTACGTATTTTAAATGAAAATCTCTTTCCTAGAAATTTCAAATGTAACATACACACATACATATACAAAGCTTCGTTAATAAAAGGTTGAATTCAGAACTGAGCTCTTCAAGATGCGCGGTAATAGCACTGACAAGAGATTCACATCTCGACTTACTCATTTGACATAAACTAACACACTACTGTCATTTTGGCATGGCGACCTCAGCAGTTCAAGCGCTGTCTTTCAGTGTGTGCTGCTTGCAAAGAAACTTAATTTTAAACTCTACATTGGTCGTTTAAGCTTATGTTTTTATCTTTGACTTGAAAGTATCAGTTAATTTAGCAGTGCCCACTACCTGTAGGACTTACATTTGACCAAGAGACCGTGGTACGTGTTTCGATGCAGCTTTAGTAAGTTCGCATACAATGTTAGCAGATTAAAGAACTTTTGAAAAATGCTGTCAACAAACATACATAAAGAACAACAACTCACAAATTTTTGCTAGATAATTTATTTGTGAAGTGTCATTACTATCGAGTGTTATCTTCCGCTACACTTAAAACTACAATTCTACATCATCAGAAACATTCGCTCAGTAATTCCCCACGCATANTCGTTTCAAATAACAGACGATGATTTGAAGACAAACACGAAACGACTGCGTATATTATGACCACTAATGTGTGCGTGTATATATAGCCTATACATGCATATGTATTATATACACTCGTATTATATAAAAACTTAAGTTTATGTGTTTATTGAAAACATGGTTGGAAGAGAGGGTGTCGGCAAGATAACATTCATCCTAAGACATTCATCCTAAACATGACATGAATAAAATTGTGTTAAATTTATGCTCACGAAACGATAACTAATGACACTTCCGTTTTTATTCTTAGTTATCGGTAGCACATTAAAGACAAATTACGGCGAGCTGCGAAATATCCTACTAATCCTACTAATATTATAAATGCGAAAGTCTGTGTGTGTGTGTGTGTGTGTGTGTGTGCGCGCGTGTGTGTGTGCATGTTTGTTACCACTCAGCTCCATAACGGCTGAACGAATTTTGATGAAATTTGGTATGTAGGTAATTTAGGTCCTGTAATAGAACATACGATACTTTTTATCCCGCTAAAATTGTGAGGGTCCTGTGGAATAACAACAAAACGTAATTCTGCAACGGCCGGGAACGTGACCGAACTCAGCTCCATAACGGCTGAACGGATTTCGATGAAACTTGGTATGTAGGTACTTTAGGTCCTGGAATAGGACATCGGATAGTTTTTATACAGGTCCTGTGAAATAACAACAAAACGTAATTCTACAACGGCTGGAAACGTGACCAAAATATTTTTTTTCCTCTGGTGTCAGAGTTTATTAGGCCGCCCAATGACCTCTGAAATGGCTTAACAACTGCTATCAATCTATAACAACCGGGACCGAATATTTAACGTGCCCTCCGAAGCCCGGAAGTGCTCATATGTTATGCCACTAAACGGTCACCCATCCAAATGTGTGCCGCTGGGAACGTTGCGTAACTTTGGTCATCTATTATGATCCCTCATCCAATCGCAAAAAGTAGTACCTATGTACACTTATTTCTAAAGCTACAACTTGTTGAAACTAACGTTTTATTTTCATACATCGACGCTGGAAAGTGGAAATGTCAACTGCCCGATAGTTGCACGGATACACTCCAAAAACAGTACCCTGCTTCTACATTATCCTACAATACTCTTACAATACCCTTCCTTTTGGGTTGCCGTAATCAGTAAAAAACCTAGGCCAAAATAGTATGATTTTATAATTCTGTTTTCACATAAATGAATTGTCTTTTTCCAATTTATTAATAGTATATCGCTGTAAAACCCAATTGTACCCAGGCGAAGAGGGGCCGGTTCGCTAGTCATCAATGTTATCTTGAAATGGCATGTCATTGGACTCGATCACAAACATACACATATATATATATATATATATATACATTTATCTGTGAGTTTAGTAAAGAATTGTAGCACAGACTTATTGTAATGGTTGTATGGCCTTAAAATCTTGAGTTTCGCTTCTGTGACGGAGTTTATTGTGATCATGCGAAATTAAAAGTTAAAAATTCCATAAGTTAATTCATTGNGAGTTTCGCTTCTGTGACGGAGTTTATTGTGATCATGCGAAATTAAAAGTTAAAAATTCCATAAGTTAATTCATTGTGCCAAATGAGAAAGGATTAGCAGCAAAATATAACACGACTTATAACTAAAGTAGTTAAGAGAAACAGNATTCATTGTGCCAAATGAGAAAGGATTAGCAGCAAAATATAACACGACTTATAACTAAAGTAGTTAAGAGAAACAGTGAGTAAACACTAGAAAAATGCTGGTACCAATAAGAGAATGCTTGGAAATAAAATCTAGTTTTAGCTATGATTCACAATTTATAAAACATTTATAAAAGTAACATTTTAATAAATATATTTAACATCTAGTGCGTATAGCTAATTGAGAACATTTTCAGTAACTCATCAAGAAATCAAATAAACACACAAAGTTATTTTATGAGCTAACATATTTTCTAAACTCTAATGCTGTAACGTTAAAATACGTGGCTGATGAACTTTATTTATGTTCTCTTTACACAAATTATATTAAGAATTGGATTGACAGTGACTCTTTTAAGTTTTATAACCATTTCAAAATGTATATGGTTGAAAAGTCCNTTATATTAAGAATTGGATTGACAGTGACTCTTTTAAGTTTTATAACCATTTCAAAATGTATATGGTTGAAAAGTCTTTACTAATATTTAGGTTCAATGCATTTTGAGTTTATACATGTGAATGATTACAACACTAGCTGAAAGCGCATGAACGAAAGCTTTAAAAAGTGTCAAACGGAACGCAAAATATGAAAAAGAAAAAAAAATCGTTTATGTCGCGAGTATAGAAAACAGGTTTAAATATGGCTAGATAGGCAGCATTGGTTCATTTAAATTTATGTCAACAATTGATTGTTTAGAAGTTTCCGAATCCCAAAGCAAAGAGTGGATATGTGAGGCAGTAGAACAGTGGTAGGGATAGACGGTCACGATTGTTTCGTTCTACTTACGGACAGACAGTAATTTGAAGTAGACAATTGTCATTTAAACACAAGTTAAGGATTATCTTTTTAAAATCAACCCATTTTTGTTGACCATGTATCTTTACAAAATACATTATTTACACGTAATTGACTTCCTGTATTTCTAGCGTGAGGAGAATTTTTAATTTATATTCTTACGTATTTTAAATGAAAATCTCTTTCCTAGAAATTTCAAATGTAACATACACACATACATATACAAAGCTTCGTTAATAAAAGGTTGAATTCAGAACTGAGCTCTTCAAGATGCGCGGTAATAGCACTGACAAGAGATTCACATCTCGACTTACTCATTTGACATAAACTAACACACTACTGTCATTTTGGCATGGCGACCTCAGCAGTTCAAGCGCTGTCTTTCAGTGTGTGCTGCTTGCAAAGAAACTTAATTTTAAACTCTACATTGGTCGTTTAAGCTTATGTTTTTATCTTTGACTTGAAAGTATCAGTTAATTTAGCAGTGCCCACTACCTGTAGGACTTACATTTGACCAAGAGACCGTGGCACGTGTTTCGATGCAGCTTTAGTAAGTTCGCATACAATGTTAGCAGATTAAAGAACTTTTGAAAAATGCCGTCAACAAACATACATAAAGAAAAACAACTCACAAATTTTTGCTAGATAATTTATTTATGCAGTTTCATTACTATCCAGTGTTATCTTCCGCTACACTTAAAACTACAATTCTACATCATCAGAAACATTCGCTCAGTAATTCCCCACGCATANAGTGTTATCTTCCGCTACACTTAAAACTACAATTCTACATCATCAGAAACATTCGCTCAGTAATTCCCCACGCATATACAATTATTTCTCATGAAAATTGTATAAAATGTGACGTATAATTTATCTTTGTTACGTATGGGCTTCATATACATGCAATTCTTGGGTTTATAATCTGTAGGGTTTAAGTTTTGCACTTTTGAAAGCTCCTAAGTTATACTTACCTGCCCTTTCGTATCCTTCCACCCTATTTCATGAAACTTATGACTTTATTTATGCGCCTTTACAGTAAAGCAGGAAATCGTTTCGAATAAACATATTTTCAACTAAAATATTTATTCTTTCTTTTATGCATAAAGTGAACAGATTACAAATGTCAACATATCAAACTTATTGGGAAAACATTTTTCGAAGCTCTTTAACGTAGCCAGAAACGAAAATCTCAGACTGCTACAGCTTAAAACATTCTGGGTACCCTTATCGCTAGGGTCGCCGTGGCTGAGCGGTTAGACCCCCACCACGGCGAACTGGGTTCAATCGTGTCGGACGATGCCGCTAGTCAGCGGGTTTCCTCGGGGATCTCCCGTTGCATTCCAGCGCTGCTTCATTCTCACCTCATTTCGCCCTCACCGGCCCTCAATACCTCGTCGTTAAGAGCCACCGAAGTCTCTCAATTCTCTTAACGCAAACCTTATCGCTCCCGCGCTTCTCGGCCTCAACATGTAAAATACTGCTCCACCAAGCCAGGTGTGCATCCGGAAAACATGTGAACTACACAAAGTCACGCAGTTCCCTTCCTTCCTTCTTCTCTTACTTGCCTCTTCCTCCTCCAGGATAAGACAAAGCGTTTGGCTGCGGACGTCGGGTGGCGCAGTGACCGTAATTTGTGGGGCGGTGTTGACTAATTCGCGTTGACCTATCGATGCCTCAGTGTGGGCTGGTGCCCGTAGAAGTTGTTGAAATTCACGTGGACAATTGTACACTCGCTCGCGCAGATAGATAAGGGAANTTTTTTTCATACATGTTACTTGGCTTGGCTGAATAGTAGCTCCAGGGTAGCGTTCCGAAACTTTATTCCGAGAGAAGAGTAAAGTAGCAGAGAGAAGCAACTAGCATGGTGTAAATAGCATGCTGTGTTTACAAATATGTACATATTAAGCAACCAATGTAAATTCCAAATTATATTAATCAAATTCCCGAAATTCTTTCTTTTCCAAAAAATTAGTTATACCCATAAATACNATGTAAATTCCAAATTATATTAATCAAATTCCCGAAATTCTTTCTTTTCCAAAAAATTAGTTATACCCATAAATAAAATTTTTTACTTACAATACGTTAATCATAAAATATTGCATCGGAAAATTACCACATTTATAGAAGATAAGTTTTCAATAAAAAAAATACGAATTTCATCACTTGTCATATGTAATTTTCCCGCGTGTGTCTCTGACCAGAATGTCCACTTTTCGTNATGTAAATTCCAAATTATATTAATCAAATTCCCGAAATTCTTTCTTTTCCAAAAAATTAGTTATACCCATAAATACAATTTTTTACTTACAATACGTTAATAATAAAATATTGCATCGGAAAATTACCACATTTATAGAAGATAAGTTTTCAATAAAAAAATACGAATTTCATCACTTGTCATATGTAATTTTCCCGCGTGTGTCTCTGACCAGAATGTCCACTTTTCGTTTCAGTTGGTTTAATTCTACTAAATTTCCCTCCAATTTCATTTTACCTTTCGTTACTCGTTTAAATATAGCTTGTAAAAGCATAAATCTGGCAAGATGCTCAGAGTAATTACTCTGCAGTTTTGGGAGACTGCCAAGAGCGAGTAAAACCTTTTCTCAGAGGGTTCTGGGGCAGCCAAATAGAAAAGTTTACTCGCAGAGTAACGTTTCGGAACGCCGCCCCAGGTAGGCGGGCCCGTCTGCATCGCTGCCAACTTCGCAGGGAGTGTACCAGTCAGTATACTCATTAAAGCACCAAGGCTACAGATAGGAGCAGGGGAAAGGTTTTTGTTTCAGAAGATGGTTTCAGAAGAGATCAGTTAATTGCGGGCCGGCTTTAATGCGCTCTCGTGCATCGTGTCCTGTTGACGGACACGACACCGGGGCCAACCCGGCGGCGACGGGCGGGATAATGGACGCCGACGTCGTCCTGCTGCGCTAACAAGGAGCGGAGCTTCTGAAGCGGAAGCCACCCTGTCTGGGAGCTCCGACAATGGTTCCCCCCGGTGGCGGTGACCTGACCCGCCGGATAATGCCACCGCCGCGCCGAACAAGAATATTCATAAGGGTGAGCCGACAATGACGAGGCACGTACCGGCCCGCCCCATTAGGCTCATCCTGACTCTCTCCGTGGTGCGGGTCTTCGGCCCACCCGCGCCGGCGACATGGCACGTCGCTTAGTTTCTGCTGAAGTCGGAAATGGAGCGGGAATACGGCTTATTGTCTATTAGCAGTATTTTCACACTTCCTAATATAAAACTTGAAAAAAAAAATAACACCCCGTGCATTTTTTTAATTCGGTTTATTTTAAATTAACGCATGTTTTACAGGGAGAGAGGTAGTATCCTGTTGACCTTGCGTTTAATTTTCTTTCGCCGTAGCATAACTTTCAGATGAAATATTTGAAAACGAGGGTTGTCAGAGTACAAGGCATATCTTGACAGATATGTTTAAGCCCGCAGTATGTGCCAAGCTGTTTTTCTTGCATTGTAATAGAGATAACCGGTAACTCATTATTTATTCTTTTCCAGTTTCACACGAGAAAATACAGATTAAAATCAGCGCATTCTGGTGTCAGGAATTGTGTAAATGTAGTTTTGCATGTTGTAACATGTTCGGAATTTTGGTTGTTAGGTGAAAATATTAAGTTATGAAGAAATATAAATGAACACATGATAGCAGGAATACCACAACCTTAAACTCTATGTATTAAATGAAGTTTCCTGACTGACTCATTCAATCACTCATCAACTCATAGCCTAAACCGTTGAACGTAAAAGCATGGAAATTTACGGATGGCTTTCCCTTAGGGTGCAGGAACCCACTAAGAAAGGATTTTCTGAAATTCGACCCATAAGAAGGTGAAAAGAGGTAGAATATGTTTTCAAGGATTCCTCAATAACTCATTAACTCGATGAGACACCATTATTCTATTAGCTTAGAAACTTTGTCTATATAAAAACATGAAAAAATTATT
The DNA here is from genome assembly GCA_002778355.1 of Clitarchus hookeri. Lineage (NCBI taxonomy): Eukaryota > Metazoa > Arthropoda > Insecta > Phasmatodea > Phasmatidae > Clitarchus > Clitarchus hookeri. Next base: position 83,449 of record NQII01004452.1, read on the forward strand.
TAAGTTTTATTTTTATTATTCAGCCCTTGGGAGTGAAAAGGGGCAAAACGAGTTTTCGAAGACACCTCAATTTTTGTATTATTTTGGATGAAGAGTGAACTTTGATAGATGTCAACTGTGCAGTAGCCAATCTTTGTTTTACAATATTTAGTAGGTTTTCTCGCAAACAGAACTGCCAGAAATATACATTAATGAATCACTTAGAATGGAGTGGAGAGTGAGTAGAGGCATTTGGGCGGCTCTTAATGAGGTCTTGAGAGCCGATGAGGATGGAAATAGGTAGAAATAGAGCAGCGCCGGAATTCAAGGGCGGGGAAAATGGGAAAACAACGGCGTCGTCTGGCACGACTCCCACGTGTGAAAATCCGGGAGCAACCCCGCCGGAAATCGAACCCGGTTCGCCTAAGCCTCATTGAATCACCTAGAGAATTGTCAAAATCACTAAGAACGACGAAAAAGTTTAGTCATGTTTGATTTTCCAATACATCAGAGATTTTGTTCTCGAAAATAACATTTAAAGTAATTTGAATATATGCCAGTGACCTTAAGACAAGAAATATTCTAAAGACAAAAATAATTTTAAAGGGAATCAATAAATAATTTAAAAATTATTAACATAAAATAATACTAGAACTGAGCAACGTTAACAATACTATAAATCATATTAGCATAATTTACTATAGATGGTCGAAGGGGGATAAATTTTTATTTTGGGGTTGTTACAAATTAAATTTGTGTTCACCACAAAAAGGTTTGGCAGGGTGAATACCAACAAAGCACTCTAAAATTGCCACAAAATCTTTTTTTTTTCAGTCGTGCAGAAAAATGGTTTCTCGATGTGGCAGCAGCAAATTAACGAGTACAAATGTGTGGGCACATGTGTAAAAATGGATGATGCAGTCCATTACCCTGTGAAGTTCATCAACAGCATCTGTCCTCCTGGCCTATCACTACACAACATTCTCTTCGAGGTTGAGGCGCCATTAAACTTAACCTGCCAACACGCTGCAGTAGCACCAGGCTCGAAGTGAAGGCTTGGTAGAAAAAAAATGTAATCGAGGTCATAGTTTTCACTGGATGTGCTTGGGGGAATTCATTTCCATACTGCGCATTATCACTCATTCCACCCCGGCTAACTACCATTTCGATTTTAAGTGACTGCAATTTCCCCTTTAGATTTGTTTTGCAATAACTACCAGGTGTATTCGAATAAATAATAATAAACACCAAAGTGGGGTAAATGAGCACAAATGGAGCATATTTCAACGAGGAACCAATTGTCTAACGCCCATAGATAACCCGCTAACAGAAGAGGCATTCTGCAGGGACGGGTATGAAACCACAATAATTAGAAAACAGGCAGTGCAACGAAATGACAATTTATTTACACATTTGGGCAGAAGGCAAGGTGTTCACAACGTCTGTTCAAAGTGTCGGCCATTGCCGNAATTTCCCCTTTAGATTTGTTTTGCAATAACTACCAGGTGTATTCGAATAAATAATAATAAACACCAAAGTGGGGCAAATGAGCACAAATGGAGCATATTTCAACGAGGAACCAATTGTCTAACGCCCATAGATAACCCGCTAACAGAAGAGGCATTCTGCAGGGACGGGTATGAAACCACAATAATTAGAAAACAGGCAGTGCAACTAAATGACAATTTATTTACACATTTGGGCAGAAGGCAAGGTGTTCACAGCGTCTGTTCAAAGTGTCGGCCATTGCCGTCCACACAGGCAGCGCAGCGCTGAAGCACGTTACGACGCACACATGCTAAGGTTTCCGGCGTGGCATTGATTGTGCCAACTCCTCGCCGTATCCGCGAAATTAGCTCATTCCACGTGTCAAGTGGCGTGGCATACAACCGTCGAATTCGACGTGGCTCCTCAGCCGAGAGTCAGATGGTTCGATGTCAGATGAGCGTGGTGGCCACGCTATGAGACCTCCTCCGCCTATCCACAGGTTCGGGAGGTGCACACAAAGGTGCTGGCGAACAGCGATGGCGAACTGAGGCAGGGCCCTGTCCTGCTGAAACCACATCGTGTCGCCAGCATCTAAAGGAACGTCCTCCAAGCATTGCGGCAGTAACTGGACACGTAGCACCACCGATACTAGAACTGTGCTGTACTGAGCGGTGTTATCAGGTTCGCAGAACTGCGCGCAGGAATGTTAATACGCCAAGTACACAGATTTGCATACCCGCCCCTGCACGCTGTCACTGCCGTTTGCGGGTTAACTATGTGTATTAGACAGCTTGTTACTTGATTAAATATGCTCAATTTGTAATCACCTACCCCACTCTGGTGTTTATTAGCATTTATTCGAGTACACCCGATAATTTGCGTGAGGTGGAGGAGCAACCTGAAAGTAAAACTTTAGGACGGCCCCAGAAAAGTTGGCAGTAACCATGAATGGGCTGTCTAGTGCTCGTTATAGATGCGCAGTAAAATCTATCCGTGTATCTATATTGGTCTGCTTTTCTACTAATAGCCCTATCAAAGACAACGTGACTAGGGTTTGAGGTAGGAACACTCTATGTACGAAATACTTCTAGATGTTTGTACACTTCCTCTAACCGAATACATTTATAATTTATTCAAGTTAGTCGATATATTTCATTAATAAAATTATGAGACTTTTTNCTTCCTCTAACCGAATACATTTATAATTTATTCAAGTTAGTCGATATATTTCATTAATAAAATTATGAGACTTTTTGAAAATGCAAATGTAAACGACATGTTTATCACTGGCAAACATGTGACGTTGAAAGTTGTACTGATGACGGGCTGGCCATTGTAAGAGACATGCGCAGAATCGGCCTACGTCATCTTTAGTCTGTGGTCGGGACACTTCCTTGCGTAAGCAGCCGTTCGAAATACGGCTTTGCTTCCGCTGTGAGCAGTTCTGTATCACCTGCTCATTTCTTTTCAAATGACGTCTTCATGGTCCTATATCCACACCTCGTGGTTAATGATAAAGCGAGCAATCTTGAATCACCCCCCTCCCCCACACACACACTAAAAATGATTAATTTAATATCCAACTGTATCTAGTTCACAGTTAATTGAACACTGCTGATGCCACCCTTACATAAAAATGCCGCCAGTCTTCTTGTGAGGGGTCAGTCTTGTGTTGGCAGTGATAAAATGTAATCCCTTCACACTTTCAAATAATAACTTCCGTGTTAACCGTCATTTCGATAACAATTCTCAGTTTCATATAGATAAGTGTATTTGCCACAAATAAAAACAAATATAAATGTTTTTTTTTTTTAATACTTCAGGTAAAGTTAATTTTATGGTTTTTTTTACATAGATGTGTGTGGAATTTTGTACACAATCACATCTTGCATTATTAAATATTCACACGTTACTTCTTAGTTTCCTATGTTTCTAATGAAGAGCCAAAAAAGCTGGTACACCTGCCTAATACCGTGTACGGCCCCCGCGAGCACGCAGAAGTGCCGCAAGACGACGTGGCATGGACTCTACTAATGTCTGAAGGTATGCAGGAGGCATTGAAATATGTGCCAATTTGAGAAAGGATTGCACGTCTGTCACGTTTAATGATTCTCATCAGTCGTCGTCTGTCCCGTTCGTTCACAATCTTTTTCCGGCCGCAGCGATGTCGAAGATTTGATGTTTTACCGGATTCCCGATATTCGCGGTACACTCGTGAAATGGTCGTACGCGAAAATCCACATTTTATAGCTGCCTTGGAGATGCTATGTACCATCTCTCGTGCGCCGACTATAACACCACGTTCAAACTCACTTAAATCTTGATAACCTGCCATTGTAGCAGCAGTAACCGATCTAGCAACTTTGCCAGACGCTTGTTGTCTTATATAGGCGCTGCCGACCGAATCGCGTTACTCTGATTGGTTCCATACCTCTGTTATTTGCATACGCATGCCTATACCAGTTTTTTTTTTTGGCTCTTCAGTGTAGTATGTAGATATTTGTGGTAACTATAACTACATGTTCTAACGGACCCTTTATTTTAATGTAATTTATTTCTCTGATATTTTTTATTTTAATCGCCGATTTCATATAAAGTAAATTATCTGTTTCGTCTAAATACTTATGCGTTTTTTCATGCAAACGTAATTCAGCACACTGTTACTTGTGACACAGGTATCGATCTAATTAAAAGATTTTAGTAAATTACTTGCAATTTATTTACATGAACCAGAAATTGATAGACAAGCACGCACAGCCATCATGTAATATTTTATATTTGTAGTTATTTCATATTCAGTGTTAAATGCACAGCTTAGCAAGAAATAGTGATACGTAAACAGAAATGTGGTTGGCGTTTAGAACAGCGGTACCTTATGTTCCGAGTTGTAATCAGGCACTTAGCTGAGCGGCCTGCCTGATCACACCTTCACTTATTTATACAGGACACGGGCCTGATCGCTGGAATTAGTTATGAAATCGCACACCACAGAAACCCCCTCCACCGGCCAGTAAACGGGGACAACGCAGCCGATATAGGACAGTGTAGTCCGTGGGCGGTGTCTTTTGTCGTCGGGCCGTTGGAACGAGAAGACCACTGAAGATGGGCGTGTCCGGCCGTCGACTTGCGCCATCTTAATCAGCCTCCGGAATCATGAACAAGGCAGGAACTCTCCAATTAGGCTTTACTCAGAACGTGGCTGTTTAAATCCTCATAATTTAATATTTGAGTATATTATTATAGCTCCCCTCGTTCATATTCAATTATATTTAAATTGAAATTATATTTTACAACCTTAATGTTAAATTAACCTCTTTTACTTAGTGTTCATTACATAAATCTTATCAAAAACTTGATAAGCCCATATATCCTCGTCAAGCATAAAATATCAACAAAATATCGAAATCATAACACTTACATTTGTCCAGCAACAGCGCAAATGTACAACCTCAATAGCGTAATCTCAACAGTAAATTAGAGTTACACCACTCTTGCACGAAGGATGCAACTGATAAGAAAATTTCACAGATAACATGAACGAAAATAAAGCAATCGTAGCGGAAAGTAAACAACAGATGAGATAAGCGTTATCTCAATGTCAAGTNATAACATGAACGAAAATAAAGCAATCGTAGCGGAAAGTAAACAACAGATGAGATAAGCGTTATCTCAATGTCAAGTACTTAGAAAAATTTTGCACAGCTGTTATGTTTTATACACGGATAAAAGCGGCAGCGCACAGTAGATCTAGTGTGCTAATGCTGCCGCTGGTGTTGAGGTTATGTTATAGCAAAATTAGAACCACTGAACCGATTTCGTTCAAACAAACTTTATTGTTATTCGTGCATTACACACAACCTGTAAATGGCTAAGAACATGCGTATTACCGATTGTACCATTTAAGTTCCTATAAATACATATTTCAACTGCAAGCTCAAACTTCATATTCTTACGGGAAAACAGAACAGGTGATGTATGAATACTAATTACAGTAGTCTGATTAACACCACCTTCATGTACTGGCACTGTCTTCCAACTAATTATATCACGTAGATCCATTTCAGCTAAACTCGTAAACGTCGGGTTACTAGCATTATGATGCTTACGGAAAAACCAAAACTCCAAAAGTCCACTTCCTGCTTTAGCAGTTATACCACAATCTTATAAACATTTTGCCCTAAGACAGGGACATTAGCCAGGGTATCAGTTCACATGTCTAGCACGACAGTTGTACAAGCTGCCTACCTTCCAGGCAACCAATTAATCTGCTCTACAACTAAACATGTGATTTCTCTGGAAACAGTAGGTATTAGCGGATACTACCAAGACGACCTTTTTTCATTGCTTTTTGCATTCTGATTACTAACATGTCATGTCAAATTGCATCAAGCACAGGGGTACAACGTTCTCAGCAATGTTAGGGTGCCACCCCTATTATGAAGTGGTGTACTCTCTGTAACGACGTTGTGTGTGGTAACCTGCTCTGTAAACGGTTGCCTGTATGTCAATTATCTTTGCTTATCGCAAGTGGTTTCCAATCTATCGTTCCATAACACATTTCCAATCGCAACGTTCCAGGGCCTCTACCATCCTCAAAAGTCATTTTAGGCCCTATGTCATATATAAGTTCCCTAATTTATTTTCCTAAGGATTCAGTTCATGCCGAGTTAACAGACATTAACGAGTCATCCGGTATAAGTAGCCTATGTCACAGTGTGGTAGTCATCTTTAGACAAAAATCACCAAGTATCGAAAAAAATAAAAAAATAAAACAAAATAAAATAAAATAGGATTAATTGGCGCTTATAATAATAAAATTCCCGAAGATCGAAATGCTATACTTATTAAACATATAGCTCTTCCATTTTTCAAAATTAATGCCGGATAACATTGATTACATGCAATTAAATTAAATCTTATCTGACCTGCCTGTTACTGTAGCGTTTGGCTGTTGCGATCGTATCGCTAATGTTGTGCACTGTTGAGCTTACTTCATGTTAGCTATAGTGCGTCTCACTGTTAGATTGCTGTGGGTAACTAATCAAAGAAGTTTATATTTATGCAATACTTTACAATTTGGCAATTTTTGATACGTATTTTTGTACGTATGAATTTTTTCTGCCAACACAGCATAACTTCTTGGCTGTTGATGATCGCTAGCCATCTGTAAACAGCGCGCGTCATGCACTATTNTTCTGCCAACACAGCATAACTTCTTGGCTGTTGATGATCGCTAGCCATCTGTAAACAGCGCGCGTCATGCACTATTTACTGCAATCTGAGAGTGAGAAGCACTATAGCGAAGACAAGTCCCTCTTAGTAATACGTAAGTATGAACAGAGTTTTTTTTTTGCCTTAATTACTGCTCGCATTTTGTGGTAATGTGGTTCCCGTCTTACGAAGCGCCAATTTTCATACAGAATAGTGGGTAAAGCTAAAAACTAAGAATTGGATTTTTGTTACTACGGTGAAGAAAATTACTGCAAATTCGTCAAAGAGACGGAAAACCTTTTGAGTTAGGCAACACTTTAAATAATTTAGGCATTTACAAGAGGGGGCGATTAATTTACTATCAACAAAAACATATATTTTGTAGATATATACCACGTAAATTCTTATTGAGTTATGTTTTGCCTAGAGTTTTGCGGAATCATAAATTATCTTTAGTTAGACATTCACAGTCACTCAGAAACAGAGAACTCATTTATTGACGTAAATAAAAAATTTATATTAAGTGTTTACCACTTATCCAGTGTTGCCCATTCTGTGATTAGACTAAACAAATAAAACTTTTAATGAAAGTTTGTCCTCCGAAGGAATATAAATCAATAAACTGTTATATGCTATGTGTGTATTTATATTTATATATATAATGAAATCTTGTTCAAGTTCCAGCTGTTGTAACAACTTGGGCTTGCTTCAGTGAAATTGTTCGTTCACTTTTCGTACCAAAGACGTGTAATTTTAACACGTATAGACTTATAATACATTGGAAATTTTATCAAGGTTGTTTTATTACCTGTGAAATGTGAAAAGTAGCAAACTGAAACCCCAAGGGCCGTGGAATGTTATCACCGTTATCCAAAAAGTAATATGATGTATACGCTTAATTACGAAATTATATAGGCTATTTACGGTGCAGTGAGTACTTTTTGACGACCTCCTAATATGCATTAATCACTAATAAATATATTTTATTGTAGCCACTTCTGAGTGTGTTGAAATGTATACACTTTGCTTATTAGTCACATTAAAATGTTTATATTATAAAAGTGGCGTAAATATAGAAATTGACGAACAGGAAAAATTTATTAGTGGCTTAAAATGTGCCCAATTTTCCGTGAATAGCCTACAGTTAAAAGATCAAGTGGAATTATTGCGGGAGAAAAACCTATTGTGACGTGTATTGTTACATTATTTTTAATACAATGACACCAAAGTATCTATGTTTAAAAATGTTCGGATAAATATTGCATAATCAGTAGTATATATCGTCTATTCTCGTTCCGGCACGGGCAAAAAAATAAGNAAAATGTTCGGATAAATATTGCATAATCAGTAGTATATATCGTCTATTCTCGTTCCGGCACGGGCAAAAAAATAAGTAAATATTTAAAAAAATACTACACTGGCTGCACTTTACTTCCAGTAGGTGATACTTTCCTCCAAAGTGATGATGGTTCAAAATGTTTTGTGTCTTAAATATTAAAGAATTTTTTTTTTTTCAGTAAATTACACAGTATCGTATTTAAACAATAAATAACAGGATCGCATAATATTGTCTATCAACGTCGTTTCAGAATGACAGACAAGACGTGGAACGGTGTTAAGGATGGGGAGACGGGCAAGAATNTATTGTCTATCAACGTCGTTTCAGAATGACAGACAAGACGTGGAACGGTGTTAAGGATGGGGAGACGGGCAAGAATTGATTCATGCAACAAGGTCGTCTGAAAAAAAAACATTCGTAGTGCAGGCAGGGCCGGCCGACGATAGGACACCACTGGTACGCTAAAGCCGTGCTGGTTGCAGCTTTCACACGCACCAAATATCGTTCCATTCCGGTAAACTGATTCGAGCTGCGTCCAGCGGCGACTCGCAGATGGCGGCCACGCCGTGCGCAGTCACGTCCAGCTACACGACGACACTTCTCGCCCCGATAATCGGCAATCGGCGCCGGGACTGGCAATCTGATTACCCCCCGTCGCCCCTGGCGCGCCCTCACCACGGAGCGACCGTTCGGAGCCGGCGTCAGTCGACGGTGACTNGCTTCCGTAGCCCCCGACAAGCACGACACGGGAGCCGCAGTGGTGTAGTGGTCAGACTGCTCGCCTCCCACCCAGGCGAGCCGGATCCGATTCCCGGTCCGATCGCTCCCGGACTTTCGCACGTGGGAATCGTGCCGGACGATGCCGCTGGTAGGCGCATTTTCTCGGGATCTCCCGTTTCCCTCCACCTTTGCATTCTCGTGTTGCTCCATTCTCATCTCACTTCACCCTCGCAGGCTCTAAAAACCTCTATTTTACGAACCGCTCAAATCTGTCCACTCTCCACAAGCTCGACGCGACAATTGAAAGTAAACATCCAGTCAAATGTAAGATAGATTCGGCGTGAGTACGACAAGTTCTGTCATCCTATCAATAATTCTGGTTTATAAATAATATTCTCATCGTGTCGTGTCACGTGGCTTGACAAACGGGGCTTGTAACCTTGCAAAACGAAATTTTTCGACAGTCTTTCCCTACAGTGGCAAATACGCAGCTTAAAAAAAAATTAAACTTACTAGATTTTACTTCTAACAATCACAATTTTTTCTTTGCATGCCTTAGTTATAATATTTGTCATCACCGCCTTCGAATCTTAATAGGAGCCTTCTAAGTGACTCCAAAAAATTCTACCATTCGTTTCACCTGAGTAAACTTTTCGGTTCTGTAAATTCAAGCAATCACACCGAAAATATAAACATCGTGTCGTGGCTGCGGTTTTTGTTGCATCGTGCCGTATTTGCCAGGGCTATTTTACTCCGGCATTACATTGAATGCATATCTGTATGTTCCGCACGTTTGTGGCATTCCGTTACTACTCTGAAAGAATGCCACACTGCAAGTTATATGCCGTTCATTGTTATTCGAGCACTTTTGAAATAAAACATTGAAATATTGTCACTTACCCTTGCTGCGTATATTTTAAAATGACACTCTGACTGGAAAGCGCCCAGTAAAGTTGGTAACGAAGAAAATAAATTATATACTGTTCACATTGAAGTGAGCACTTTTGAGGTCCTAGTTACTTTATCCTTTCAGCCATTTTTTTTTCATTTAACCACCATTATTGAAATGAAAGTAATGAACACAGTTTGTTTATTCCATCGCACTCTGAAGATAACGTCTAAGGCGAAAATAAAATATAATTATTGACTATTATACCAAGTGAGAGGGCTTTCAAAAGCGCTCACTTTACCGTGAATAGCGTATAGTTCCATGCATTAACGTTGAATTGAAAGTTATAGGTAAACAATTGTGATTACTGAAATGATTTCTTTCCCTTCCTGTTGTTTCAATGCGTATAAGTGCAAGAATCAGACGATTTGGAAAATATTTACGTTCCTTATAACTTCAGTTTCACTTGGCCGACGCATGAATAAAGCGACCAGGCCCGTGACAATGTCAATAACTCATATGGTGTGAAGTATACACAATGTGCATACAAGTAGATTCTAAGCAACGCTTCAAGATTGCTCAGTTTACCGTGAACAACTTTTAACAACTATTTGTAAGGTCTGCGTCTTCAAACGATGACCACGAATGTTACAGCGGTCGCCTACCTGCAATCGCTGAAAATGAGTTGCAACATTTTTTTAAAAAGGTGTTTTTTTTTACTATTAAACTTGTCCCCAATATATTTGCTTACGAAATGAAAACGTGCCTTAAACGAGGACTGAATGTTACTCTATAATCCATTCGCGGTATCTTCACACTTCTTGAATCAAACCTTTGAAAAATCACCCCACGTAGGACGTGTATGGTTTTTTCCTAAATATACCTCGTATCACAAGCATTTTATACCTGCTTTTACATAAAAGTAGGTTATTTTCTTATTAAATTAAAATTTCGCTTCTATTTTATTTATAAATTCATGTTTTATTTATATGAATAACAAGACGTTGCTGATAACTAATGAGCCTACTGGCCTCTACTTGGGTGCAAATAAATGTTAGTGAAGTTCTTAAAAGCTTAGTTCGTAGGTAGTCGTGACATCTCATTAACAGTAATATTACTACAGATGAAACCACAAATATGTGAAACAGTACAAAGACAATGAAAATACACGAGTGACTTATCTGGGATAAGAATTCAGAAAAACTCATAAAATTAAGCTAGCTTGCAATCAACTGCACGCCATTCAGAAAATAAGTGGCTTGCATATTTAAAACAAATAAATTAATATATCCTACCACAGTGCAACATCTTCGCCAAATTTGAACGAAATCGAATTATTATTTCCCGAGATACGGCATAAAAACTATATTATTTCATGTGGGGCAATCTTATAAAACGGCGGAGAAATGAGGCTTTGCATAGACAATTTTCATAGATATAACTGACACTGTCAGCATACAAAGTTAAGTTGAAATTTGTTATGCAGTTTCGTAGATAAAAAATTCGGAGCTAAAATGTCTATATGGCCACCATTTTGAAAATATGTGTGTCTGACCCTCTCAAAATTTATCAGTTTAAATAGCCTGCCATAGTGCTAATTGTTAGCCAAATTTGGTACAAATCTGTTGTTTATTTGAAGATCAAATAATTTTATTTTGTCAAGTAATAATATTTTACAAAATGGCGGACAAAAGATATTTTGTGGACACAGTTNAGATCAAATAATTTTATTTTGTCAAGTAATAATATTTTACAAAATGGCGGACAAAAGATATTTTGTGGACACAGTTGATTGCTTAATATACAGGCTGTCCCAGGACGTAGTTTCAAGCCGAAGCAAGGGGGTACAGAGGACTTCAAGACCTATCCGAAACACCCCTGTGTATATTAAGCGAGTGTTAATAATTTACTGGCTATGAATTTTTTTCCATGTTTTGTGCCTTATTCGCAGTTCCACGAGAAATATTGGTATGGTGACATGAATAAATGTGATTGACACTTCAATATTAGTTTTAGATTAGCAGAATTAATGTCCAATCTGGTGCAACAACATTTACGTTCATTTGTCTTAGCATGGCACCGATAAAAATATCGAAAAACAGAAAACATAGCAAAGAGTAGTTTGTCCACNTACGTTCATTTGTCTTAGCATGGCACCGATAAAAATATCGAAAAACAGAAAACATAGCAAAGAGTAGTTTGTCCATATAATTTGGTGACGTTAAAAAAAACAGTTCATATCAAACGTGTTTCTTTCCTACTTATTGTTCAGCATAACTTTTGTTGCTATTTCTGTGTCAGCTGTCGTGTTGTCAACCCAGCAAAGAAAGTCATGTTGAATGGTAATATCGCCTCAATCGTTAATTTTTGCAGGGAACTTTTTCTTGACGTTTTTTCTTCAATTTACCAATTTTGAGATACAGTTCGAGACACTCCGGGAATTTGCGCGACACTGGAATAAGCAACCTGTGATACACTGTCTTTCATGGAACATCATGCATAATGCTACTTGTAACGTCGTTTTTTATAATGATGCCTAATTGTTCATTAAATATTTAAATATGTATGGATTGAAAATTGAATTTTAGCACTCGTTCCCAAACGACACAGTGTTTTACGTGGTGGCCTTTAATGGCCTATTCACATAGACTTCTCAGTGCATGATTCTTCTCTATGGTGTTAAGGCTTGCTGCACTCCTAAAAAAAAGCGTTTATCTTAAAAATTATGTTTATTACGTAGTTGCGCCAAAATAACGTTTATAAAGGATTGTGACTCCGTATTTTATTACTTGTCACTATACGTAAGATACAAGGTACTTAACCCAACACATTAATTTTGTGCAATACTACGACCACCAATATTCTTTTTTTTTATGTAAGTGGCTTAAAATATTAATAGTCTTTATGTTATTGATTACCATAATTCAATTAATTTCTGTACATGGTGTCATTTTTGAAGCGCAAAACATACTCATGCTGTAAAATATAAAGTTTTACTTTACCACAACATTTAAAACCTGTCATCTTGACGTTTAGAGGCAAACCACAGGTTTTATACAACAGTGCAATTTTATTTTATCCCAGGAATAATCATCCAAAGTTTGTACACGTGTTTTATGAACAGTATTATAACTCGCATAACAGAACAACTTGCACGAATGCGTTATTTTCCACACAAGCAAATTTTTACGTGTTTCAAATATTGTGAAATTAATTTTATCATTATTATGATCCGAATATGTACACGAAGGTTATTTTTTTTTTTTATCTAAAGCCATTAGATTTGCTTTCATATTCTTGTTAATGCAGAGGAAGTGGCTAGTTTGCATTTCACTTAAAGGCGACTAAGCTGGTACGCCGTATCAGCAGAAACAAAAACGAAATTAAAGTTTGCTTCGTTTGAAGGCAAGAAGTCTTCACTGTTAATAAAACAAGAATATTCCATTACCTCGACTGAGTGCAGAAGTCGCTACAGGAGTGACTAATTTTCTTCATTATTTAACTGCTGCAAAGGAAGACTTTATTGAAACGTAATATTGTATATTTGCTAACTCGTTTTATTGACGCCTGTGTGAAGAAGGTGATTACGGCCTGGTTTGCTGAAGTGTGCAGTTTCCACTCGTCGACAAGCAGTAGTTTAACATCAAAAGCGTTTCAAATTTTTCAGGGATATAGTTTCTTTCACAATGTTTAAAAACTTAANCAAGCAGTAGTTTAACATCAAAAGCGTTTCAAATTTTTCAGGGATATAGTTTCTTTCACAATGTTTAAAAACTTAATGAAAATGATACATTGTTTCTAAAGGAGACGAGCCAGTTGAAATAAAGGCACTTCAACGTTTTGCCTTCGGCAGACGAGGAAAATCCATAGTAATTCTGCTTCGTTATTAAAAGTTTTCATGAGTACAGAAAATTCTCTTATTTCTGCAAAAGTCGAACCTTCATATTTGCAAGTCCTTCAACAATGGGATCCGGGCTCATAAAAAATTAGACTGTCTCAAAAATAATGTTGCTTAAGTATAGAAATGTTGCAAACTCAAGAGACTATAAATCACTTCGTTTGTATTTAAGGGATTTTTTTAAAGAACATCGGCACATGTGTACGCGGTTAATCCAAAGCTCTCCTTCAAGTGATTAATACTTTCCAACCAAGTTCTGAAATGCTGGAAAATATCGTAATCTTACCACTCACCAATTTTATTGAACTGAATGTTGAAGACACCTTTTTCTGTGGTCTTCGTAAAAAACTGAACTCTTCCGATGAAGANCCAATTTTATTGAACTGAATGTTGAAGACACCTTTTTCTGTGGTCTTCGTAAAAAACTGAACTCTTCCGATGAAGAGGTTAAACCGCAAATTATTTTCGAAGTTATGTAAAGATATTTCTTTGCGATCATAAACAAGTTCCTTTTTTGTATACTGACAGAACCTACTTGCACGTAGTTTTTACATACTGTCGCTGGAACTGGAAGTGTGTGCAGTGCAGTGCAGTGCCATATTAACTTCACCACACAGTACATAAACACTACGCTCATAAACTGCAAACTGGTTTGTAGAATATATATAATGTTGAAACGGGTCTGAAGGATAAAATGGAAATTATTTTTAATACTCTGTAATATCAGACCTAAAAAATATCCCACGTTCTAACACCTAAATAACCTAAGTTACTTATTGATGCGAACATATGCTATATAATAAGATCGAATGCTCCTTATTATAATCCCGACAATATTTACGCTGTTTTAAAAATAAATAATTTTATTATTAAATGAAGGATTTATTGGTTAAATATATACACGCGTTAAAGTATTCGTAAGTACGTGACGATAGGGAGATGCCATGAGACTAGGGTTCAGTACTTGACAGTATGAAAAGATAATATTTTCAAACTAAAAGTCGAGTTTCTACGTGTAAGTGATTAGAGGAAAGTTGGGAATTCATAAACACCCTCCGTAATAGAGAGAAGCAAAATATGCCCTCGCCAAATACAGACAGGAAATTCGTGAAAAATATGTGGGGAGGCAGTAAATGTTCATAAACGTACTTATATTTAGTTAACTACCCGCTGAATGTAGGCGGAAATACTAGATAGGATAAGGGAGCGGTATGGATTGTTATCATGCCGTGCAGAAATGGTTCCTGCACCTACAACTGATTTTATAGAAGCTGCTGTTTCTCTATACATTTTATATTCCACTCTTAGCTATTTAAATAAATCGAACAAGGTATTTTCGTAAGCGATGAAAAAATACATATTAAAATTTGCAGCCTGAATATATACATATCCACTATTAAAATATACAGGGTGCCAATCTATGAGTCTCTCTGTGTGTGTTATATATAGACACATACATACACAGAGCAAAGATTCACACATTGACTTGTTTCAGCATCGGCAACGTTCAAATCAAAGGACCTGAAGGAATGACTCTGCTGAACATCGAAGAGATATAAATGTTTAGAAATTTTCAATGTGAAATTGGATTACGTGACATCATGACCCAATAGAGAAATCTCTCCGTAATCCCACTATACAAGTAATAAAAACCCAGTTATAATTTCGATCCTGGTATTCACAGTAGATATGTCTAGGGATTTTAATTACCAATTATAAGTGACGACCAGCGTGACTAATTATTAGTGTTGAGTAATTTTTTTGTATCCAATGCTTCATAACCCACTTTAATTGCTGAGCTCATATCTTCANCCAATTTTATTGAACTGAATGTTGAAGACACCTTTTTCTGTGGTCTTCGTAAAAAACTGAACTCTTCCGATGAAGGGGTTAAACCGCAAATTATTTACGAAGTTATGTGAAGATATTTCTTTGCGATCATAAACAAGTTCCTTTTGTATACTGACAAAACCTACTTGCACGTAGTTTTTACATACTGTCGCTGGAACTGGAAGTTACAGAACATATAGTGCAGTGCCATATTAACTTCACCACACAGTACATAAACACTACGCTCATAAACTTCAAACTGGTTTGTAGAATATCTAGAATGTTGAAACTGGCCTTAAGGTTAAAATGCAAATTATTTTTAATTCTCGGTAATATCAGACCTAAAAAATATCCCACGTACTGACACCTAAATAACATAAGTTACTTATTGACGCGAACAAATGCTATATAATAAGATCGAATACTCATAATTATAATCCCACCAAATTTACGCTAATTTAAAAATAAATAATTTTATTATTAAATGAAGGATTTATTGGTTAAATATATACACGCGTTAAAGTATTCGTAAGTACGTGACGATAGTGAGATGCCATGAGGCTAGGGTTCAGTACTTGATAGTATGAAAAGATAATATTTTCGAACTAAACGTCGAGTTTCTACGTGTAAGTGATTAGTGGAAAGTTGGGAATTAATAAACATCCTCCGTAATAGAGAGAAGAAAAATATATCCTCGCCAAATACAGACAGGAAATTCGTGAAAAATATGTGGGGAGGCAGTAAATGTTCATAAACGTACTTATATTTAGTTAACTACCCGCTGAATGTAGGCGGAAATACTAGATAGGATAAGGGAGCGGTGTGGATTGTTATCATGCCGTGCAGAAATGGTTCCTGCACCTACAACTGATTTTATAGAAGCTGCTGTTTCTCTATACATTTTATATTCCACTCTTAGCTATTTAAATAAATCGAACAAGGTATTTTCGTAAGCGATGAAAAAATACATATTAAAATTTGCAGCCTGAATATATACATATCCACTATTAAAATATACAGGGTGCCAATC
This sequence comes from Clitarchus hookeri, assembly GCA_002778355.1. Lineage (NCBI taxonomy): Eukaryota > Metazoa > Arthropoda > Insecta > Phasmatodea > Phasmatidae > Clitarchus > Clitarchus hookeri. The sequence continues at coordinate 99,833 of NQII01004452.1, forward strand.
TATGAGTCTCTCTGTGTGTGTTATATATAGACACATACATACACAGAGCAAAGATTCACACATTGACTTGTTTCAGCATCGGCAACGTTCAAATCAAAGGACCTGAAGGAATGACTCTGCTGGACATCGAAGAGATATAAATGTTTAGAAATTTTCAATGTGAAATTGGATTACGTGACATCATGACCCAATAGAGAAATCTCTCCGTAATCCCACTATACAAGTAATAAAAACCCAGTTATAATTCCGATCCTGGTATTCACAGTGGATATGTCTAGGGATTTTAATTACCAATTATAAGTGACGACCAGCGTGGCTAATTATTAGTGTTGAGTAATTTTTTTGTATCCAATGCTTCATAACCCACTTTAATTGCTGAGCTCATATCTTCAATTTAAGTTTTTGTATGCATAATTATGATAATTAAGCACTTTTTTGGGGAATCATTTTGATGGTCATGCCGCGTTTTCTGTTGTATTTGATTTTTCGGTTGATACATTTGACGAAAACACTCAGACTAAGGTTCTTTCCAGCACATGTCGTATCATTTTCCGGCAGTGCTTGGTTAGTTAACCAACAACATTAAATGTATTCGCTGCAATGAAAGGATAACTACTTACAGTACGTTGTAGGTTGAGCACCGATGAAACAGCAACTCCCCCCCTTTTCTTACATTGTGGATGTAAACAGTAGAGCTTATATTTTAACAATCTCGATAGGATTCAAAGGAAATCATGTACGAAATCGTAAACAAAGAATCCAGTGACTAGACTGGGAATATTCCATTTTCGATGTTGCTGTGTTTCTTCGACAATGGTAGCGTTCAACGAGCAAGTTATGCTAAACAAGTGAAATTCTGTGTAATACAGAAACGCATGAGTGGACAATAGAAACTGTTAGCTTTATAAAAATACACATTGTAGGATATACAGCATGTTACCAGTACACGGTTGATTTCGCGGAGTACAGCGATAAAAAAAATCGCAAGTCCTGTGAATGGTTCATTTGATAGGACCAAGTAATAACAACTTGTGGTTCCACTAACATCTATCAGAAGTACACATGAGCCGTGCATGGACCAGAGTTGTATTGTTGAAAAGGTTCATGAGGGCGCTGTCTATGAGAACGTAGGATATCACTTATGTACCGCTGTGTCGTCAGGATTCCCCGTGACCTGAACTCATGCACTACAACCCCTTAAACCCTGACGCCGAAATAAATATTGGTGGGTGTCTCCAAATAAATTGACAGAATAATTTATTTTTCACGATGTTTTTTATAAAGCATCGAAGAGGGAAATACTCTTAAATTGCGTTTTGAAAAATCTTTTTTATTATTTAATTCAGTTTGACAAATTAAACTATAGAGAAAACGTTTATCATGTTTTAAAAATGTATACATTATTCCCTGATTTGAAAAAAAAAATCGTATTTTTCTTACAAATTTGGTTTGTTTGTCAGTTGCAGCGATGTAACGAAATGCACTCTACTTCTGTAGGCTGTTCACGGTAAACTGAGCACTTTTGAAAGCCTTGCTTAAGATTTACTTGTACGCACGTTTTGTATTCTTCCGCCTTATATAAACTGAACATAGTCATTGCCCTAATCATGTNAAGCGTCGAAGAGGGAAATACTCTTAAATTGCGTTTTGAAAAATCTTTTTTATTATTTAATTCAGTTTGACAAATTGAACTATAGAGAAAACGTTTATCATGTTTTAAAAATGTATACATTATTCACTGATTTAAAAAAAAATCGTATTTTTCTTACAAATTTGGTTTGTTTGTCAGTTGCAGCGATGTAACGAAATGCACTCTACTTCTGTAGGCTGTTCACGGTAAACTGAGCACTTTTGAAAGCCTTGATTAAGATTTACTTGTACGCACGTTTTGTATTCTTCCGCCTTATATAAACTGAACATAGCCATTGCCCTAATCATTTNGTAGGCTGTTCACGGTAAACTGAGCACTTTTGAAAGCCTTGCTTAAGATTTACTTGTACGCACGTTTTGTATTCTTCCGCCTTATATAAACTGAACATAGTCATTGCCCTAATCATGTTATTTATGCGTTGGCAAAGTGAAAGTGTAAAATTATTAGAAAAGTAAATGTTTTACAAATATTCTAAATTTTTACCCTTAGAAACATTTAAAAAAAAAGAAAGTGAAAGAAATATTTTAGTGGTCACAAATGGTTACCTAACACTTTTTATTCGACGTTAAGATATGGGACTGCTTTCCCTCCACNCTTCGAAACATTTAAAAAAAAAGAAAGTGAAAGAAATATTTTAGTGGTCACAAATGGTTACCTAACACTTTTTATTGGACGTTAAGATATGGGACTGCTTTCCCTCCACCGTTACCAACCTTACTGGGCATGTCACTCAGTGCGCCTGTTAAAATATATGCAGATAGGAGCGGTGAGTTTTTTCTNCGTTACCAACCTTACTGGGCATGTCACTCAGTGCGCCTGTTAAAATATATGCAGATAGGAGCGGTGAGTTTTTTCTAGGGTTGATTTCAAAAGCTCTCCCTTTATCGCGAACAGCTTTTACCATAATGGAACCCATTTAATCGTTGTATGAGTGCTGGCGGCGAAAGGGTTCCCAGTGGCTCGACGAGAACTTGCAATTACGAAATAATACGTCAGTTCGCGGAAAGAACATTTCCTGTCCTCGTGTGCACGCGCTTGCGCGGCGACGGGCAGGTCTTGCTCGCGGTCGCCTCCGCGATCCGCGTAAAGAACACGGTTTATAAATATTTAGGCCGCTCGCGCGAGTATCTTCCACCACCCGAGCCCACCACATTGTCTCTCCCCCTCCCCCCATCCTTGACAGACCTGTGATTCACATCCCTCTGACGTCGTCCCAACTCCCCTCTCCGGAAAACCCTCCGGGAGAGAGCAATCCCCCCACCCGCCGGGACCATAGAATTTAGTACCACAATTTGCTGATGTGCTTCTCTTTACGCGACGTTGCATGCAAGTTACAATGTGTGCGCTTCGTCCTTCATAACCCCCCCCCCTTTTTTTTTGCTCACCCACAAGGAAAGAGAACACTGAATTTTAAATTTTTAATAGAATCGTCAAAATTTACATATCTTCACTCGGCAATTATATTGCCAAAAAAAAAAAAATTCTGAACTGAAAATTTTCTCTCATAGTTTGTCAGTAGTATGATGATAATATAGGAATTTCGCAGTTATCGTCAATTCACGTTTACTGTCGACTTTTCTGAAGCCCCTGCTTAAGTTACACTTCTAGTATATTCCTCCATCGCATGCAAACAAAGCTTAACAGAGTCTAGAAAATCTCATCAAATGGACAGCGCACCGCATTCGTGCATGCTCGGTGAAATAATACTACGCNTCTCATGCAAACAACGCTTAACAGAGTCTAGAAAATCTCACCAAATGGACAGCGCACCGCATTCGTGCATGCTCGGTGAAATAATACTACGCATAAGAACTATTTATTACTAGGTATAACCAACACACCTATTTTGTTACTGTTTTGAATCATATTAATTATATATAAAAATATAATTTATATATAAAATATTAATAAAATTTTAATTGATTAAAAATATTGTAATTTTATGCTATTTTATGTTAACACGGGTATAAACGCTTGTGATAAGTGACATAATTAGGAAACAATGGAAAAATCACACATAGGGTGAATTTTTGAAAGTTTAATTCAAAAAGCGTAAATAAACCGCGAATAGACTATAACTGAGAATTTTATAGCCCTGCTTAAATTCTACTTTTATTTCTCATTTTGTATCCTTCCGCTCTATGTAGATAATTTTGGCATTTCCATGGACCATCTCACTTTATTCAGGCATCGTCCAATTGAAAAAATGTGAACTTTTAAGCAAATAAATGTATTATTAATATGCAGATTGATGTTATTACGTATTTAAAACAAGACACAGTGACTTCAGTAGTCAAAAATTTACATATTACAGTTGTAATACGTCAAGTCTTAAAGAAATATATTTAATTTTTAATTTATTCACNGTAGTCAAAAATTTACATATTACAGTTGTAATACGTCAAGTCTTAAAGAAATATATTTAATTTTTAATTTATTCATGCAGCTAGTATTTACAACTTTAAACTACCTACCCAAATTATTAATCTTGTTATTCTCAGTGAGAGCAGTATTTAATGTTTATCTCGATTCTAATTAAAGTCCTCATCAATGTCTCCTTATTGGTAAAAGCCACTTATTTCACACTTATTATTTACACACACTAAATTTGTTTATTGCTATTATTACAAATGTATGTCTCTCACGCATCTAGTTCATTAGTGCCACCAGTCAGTCTCACTCTTCACTGTACCGATGCTCGCAGTCCGCAGACTTCACTCTCGCCACCACTCGTCGCTTTGCTAGCTCGTCACTTCGNTCGCAGTCCGCAGACTTCACTCTCGCCACCACTCGTCGCTTTGCTAGCTCGTCACTTCGCTGCGTCCGCACACCTGGCGCTTAAGGTCACACAATCCTCCAAACTTTAAAACTGTCGGCTCGGAGGCCCGATCTAGAAGGTTCCCCGCGCCCCAGGTCTCTCTGAAAGTGGCTAGGAAATGACCAGAACATTCTTTCAAAGATAAACCCCATAAATTCAATCCAGCCAAGGACGGCAGCGCAGGAGTCCCGGTGGGCTTATCTGGCACACGCAGCTGCCTGCCTTTGTAAGTCTCCGCGAGCTGCCCAGATTACTAGCCTGGCCTTGACGCACTCCTCCATTCGCTCGAGTGAGACGGGGCAGGGGAAGCGACGCAGAGCAGCGAGCATGCTACAGTGACTTTATTTATTCATTGCAAACTTAACTGGGAGCCTGCATGCCAGTGTTTACGATAGATACCACATATATGAAACACAGAGCTGCTTTTCCAGAACCGCTGCCAACTTTACACTGGGCATACCATCAGGCATGTCCGTTTAAGTTAATGCCGTTAAGAGTAGGACGTTTTTTGAAAGGTTCATTTGAAAAACGCCAAGCCAACCGCAATCCAGCTTCATCAGAAATGAGTTTGGAAAACCAGATGGGAACTACTCGTAGACTAAAGATGAGGTAGCCCGATTCGTTTTCTGCTCATGTCCCCAATATGTCCTCAAGAATTGCCAAAAGAATGTCAAATTATTGTGCTTTAACAACGACTTCACGTCTGTTTACATACAGCTGGTTTTACAAAAAATCCCGAGCTTTTACTTAAAAAAAAGTATAATTTCTTGTAACATGGTTACATAATATTTGAGTTACAACATAGTGATCATAGCACTTATTTTCTTAATATGCATTTCCATTTACCAGCAAGAATAATTATGGGTTTGCTATATAATTTGTGAGGAATTAGAAAACCATTAAAAAAAACACTATGCCTCAGACGCAAGATTATTCTGTGAACGGTTTTAAAATTCTGTTCTCTGCTGCAAAGCTAGGCCAAGCTCGCTATAGCCTATGGCATTTTTTTATTTCTTGCCGAGATAACCTTTAAAGAAGAAAAACTTTTCTGATGTGATTACAGTCCCTTAGATATTTGCCTTTCTCTAGGGTATAGTAGACATATATACTGAACTATTAACAAATAGTCATGTAAATGTAAAATACAAAAATAATCTTAAAAAAAATAATGGTACGTTTAATGTAGCAAAGTAATATATCAGTATTAAAATTAAACGTCATTANAAAATAATCTTAAAAAAAATAATGGTACGTTTAATGTAGCAAAGTAATATATCAGTATTAAAATTAAACGTCATTAATATTGCGTGCTTTAAATTTCTAAATTTTTCTTCTTTATAGCTTTAGTCGAAAATATATCAATGAATCCAACACGGCGAGTTAGGATGAGTTGTAACTAGAATCTCAGGGCCCGTCCTGGCTTACATTGTTGATTCAGTTTAGGCCTCAGACAACGGCAGAGTGAGCTGACTGCGTGCACTGAGTCGGCCAGAGCCTGAAACACGTGATATTTTTCTATGGTTTGCTAATGTTTTCGAACGTCCGCATAATACGCGCACGTAATTCGCGCACCGCCAATGGAGAAGACCGCACTCCTTTAAAAAATTTTTTTTACGAAAGTAAACTTCCCTTCAGGAAAAAAATGGTTGCCTGTAAAGTCGGTTTTACGGGCGAAGATTTTACGTGACAACGTAGTGCTGCGCGCGCGGCAGACCGATCATAGTTGAGTGGGAGAGAGACGCAAGGCATTCGGCGGGCCTCTCTCTCGTTCGGTGACTCATCGTAACGTTACCGAGCGTTACACTTTTTCATAAGTGACTCCCAGCCGCAACCTAATTTAAGACGTTGTCACGTCAAAAAACTACGTAGTGCGGGAAGCACGGAAAACGGAAACCGTACCATGAAAAAATCCATGAGGGAGCGAGAACGAATATACGTACGTAGGCACAGGAAATCCCTATAGCAAGTAGGCTTACAGTTAGTTCAGCGCTAAAAGGAAATATTATTTTGCTCCAACGCCTTTGTTTCAGCAGTAAAATGCTTACAGCCAAATATCAACGTTATGTAAAGTCCGTTCACGGGTACTTGCAAATTTTCTGAAGCCCTGCTGAAGTTCTTATTTCAGGATATTCCTTCACCTCATGCAAACAAAGCTTATCTGAATCTGGGAAATTACACCGAGGGGACAGCGCACCGCTTTCTTGCGTACTCATTGCCGTAGTATTTTGCATAAAAACTGTTCTCTCCCTGCATTTTTATATTACTTATAATTTATATATATTATAATTAACAAATAAAATATAAATAACATTTCAATTAAGAAAAACTAAGCAACTTTTATGCTGACACAAGTAAAACGCTTGTGATAAATGACATATTTAGGAAACAACCAAACACGTCGTACATTGGGTGTTTTTTCACATGTTTGATTCAAAAAATGTGAAGAAACCGTGAATGGACTATACCACTGTTTCTTCAGCCTTAAAACTTTCTTTCGGACTTTTTTTTTTTAACTTTGCTAAGCGGTGTAACGTGTTATGTTCTACTTAGTGACGTGTGTTTGTGAATATCGTCGTTTGTTCTTATTCGATAGAAAATGTTGGGACAGTGCGATGTTTGAAGCAGACATACGCTGCGACATTTCAGTGGCAACGNAACTTTGCTAAGCGGTGTAACTTGTTATGTTCTACTTAGTGACGTGTGTTTGTGAATATCATCGTTTGTTCTTATTCGATAGAAAATTTTGGGACAGTGCGATGTTTGAAGCAGACACACGCTGCGACATTTCAGTGGCAACGAAAGCTCAATATTTTCGTTAATGGTTTGAATAAACAAAACCTTTTTCTGTAATTGTTGCTTAAAGAAGAAATTTATTTGTGAAGAAAACCATTAAGTAGAACCAGTGGGAGAACGTAAACTAACGTCAGTGACAATTTATAGAAGTCAAATTATTTTCAGGAATTTTTGTGAATATCACAAACCGACAATGTTGATTTTCAATGCAATATTTAAAATAATTTCTGAAAATCATAATATAACAATAAAAATCTTTCGATATTTTTCGTCGAAGCTACTGCATTTCGCCTCTTCCTACACATAAACCAATTTTTCAGGATACAAAAATGTAATGTAATACCCTATTCAAAATTTGTTTAGATATTTACCATAGATAAATGTAACTAAAATAAACGGGAGGTAAAATAATTTCGTAAATAATGTAGCATAATTTATAAAAAAAATATGTCTTTAAATTCAGTTGCAAAAGCTCATAAGTACGATCTAATAAATATATTTAAATCACAGTTCACGCAGTGTTTATTATAAAAAATGACTGACTCACAGTTATTAAAAAAAACTGAACCAATTTAGGTTATTAACACGTGATATATTAAATATATTATCAAGAAATCTAACACAAAATATGAATGCACGCAGCCCACTAGCGTGCATGCACGTATATACACCCACACAATTCACCATATGTTAACTAATAAAGTAAACTTTGCTTCTGAAAGATCACTGCAGTCACATAAAACGGAAANGAAGTTCTTATTTCAGGATATTCCTTCACCTCATGCAAACAAAGCTTATCTGAATCTGGGAAATTACACCGATGGGACAGCGCACCGCTTTCTGGCGTACTCATTGCCGCAGTATTTTGCATAAAAACTGTTCTCTCCCTGCATTTTTATATTACTTATAATTTATATATATTATAATTAACAAATAAAATATAAATAACATTTCAATTAAGAAAAACTAAGCAATTTTTATGCTGACACAAGTAAAACGCTTGTGATAAATGACATATTTAGGAAACAACCAAACACGTCGTACATTGGGTGTTTTTTCACATGTTTGATTCAAAAAATGTGAAGAAACCGTGAATGGACTATACCACTGTTTCTTCAGCCTTAAAACTTTCTTTCGGACTTTTTTTTTTAACTTTGCTAAGCGGTGTAACTTGTTATGTTCTACTTAGTGACGTGTGTTTGTGAATATCATCGTTTGTTCTTATTCGATAGAAAATTTTGGGACAGTGCGATGTTTGAAGCAGACACACGCTGCGACATTTCAGTGGCAACGAATGCTCAATATTTTCGTTAATGGTTTGAATAAACAAAACCTTTTTCTGTAATTGTTGCTTAAAGAAGAAATTTCTTAGTGAAGAAAAACGCTAAGTAGAACTAGTGGGAGAACGTAAACTAACGTCAGTGACAATTTATAGAAGTCAAATTATTTTCAGGAATTTTTGTGAATATCACAAACCGACAATGTTGATTTTCAATGCAATATTTAAAATAATTTCTGAAAATCATAATATAACAATAAAAATCTTTCGATATTTTTCGTCGAAGCTACTGCATTTCGCCTCTTCCTACACATAAACCAATTTTTCAGGATACAAAAATGTAATGTAATACCCTATTCAAAATTTGTTTAGATATTTACCATAGATAAATGTAACAGTAAAATTAACGGGANTAAAATAAACGGGAGGTAAAATAATTTCGTAAATAATGTAGCATAATTTATAAAAAAAATATGTCTTTAAATTCAGTTGCAAAANAGTAAAATTAACGGGAGGTAAAATAATTTCGTAAATAATGTAGCATAATTTATAAAAAAAATATGTCTTTAATTTCAGTTGCAAAAGCTCATAAGTACGATCTAATAAATATATTTAAATCACAGTTCACGCAGTGTTTATTATAAAAAATGACTGACTCACAGTTATTAAAAAAAACTGAACCAATTTAGGTTATTAACACGTGATATATTAAATATACTATCAAGAAATCTAACACATAATATGAATGCACACAGCCCACTAGCGCGCATGCACGTATATACACTCACACAATTCACCATATGTTAACTAATAAAGTAAACTTTGCTTCTGAAAGATCACTGCAGTCACATAAAACGGAAANCACACAATTCACCATATGTTAACTAATAAAGTAAACTTTGCTTCTGAAAGATCACTGCAGTCACATAAAACGGAAATGCGATAAAGAGCTCATTATAAAACGTATATAATAAATATTTTTGTACAGTATATTACACTCATGAGCACTTTAATTAGACGCACCTGCCGTGTGAGGGAAATTACGCTGTGGTCGCTCCGTCGAATTGAGTACTGCCCAGCCATGAATGACTGGGATGTCTTCAGACTTTAGACTGAACGGATGAGTAACAGCCAAGCACAGAACGGAGAAGAAACAATATCTCAGCGAATTTGATCGATGCCAGATCGTTGGTGCCAGACGTATGGGACACTCCATCTCCGACGTCGTGCAAGCGCTGGGATTTCCACGGACTACAGTGTCAAGAGTGTACCGTGAGTTCATGGATTCGGGTTAAACCGCAGCCGCCTTTGAGTTTAACGTATGTACATCACATAAAATATTTTATAATTTGTATTGTACCAACCTTGTGGTCCCAAGGTGTTCCACGCGCCAAGAAAGAATCATCTCGGTAGTGTCTTCAGCAAGCAATTAATTTATTGCAAATTTCCGTTAATACGTCCTTTATCACACACTCTCACTCGCCGTTTACTGATTTCATCGCCCAATCCACGCATTACCACACACCATGGCCCAGCAGCCTATTTATACTGACCAGCCACACACTATAATTTTCCGTCCAGCCACCCCCATTCCCTTGAAGTGCTGTTATGTTCTTTAAGGGGACATTCGACACAACCTTCGTTCCCCTTTTATGTAATTTCCTAGAATTTTAGTTTTCTGTTCCAAACATTATTTCAGTATTTATGCCAACCAAGCCTGCAGACAGCCAACTGGGAGCAGAGGCAGTTCATGTCATGACACTGCCCCTCCAAGAACGGGTCGTCACAATCAGACACCTTCAGGACTTCCTCGGTATGATGGTGCCAGGAGGTCTAGATGGGTGACTTCCATTTTGGCTAGAGGATGATCCTGAAACATGTATATGATATCATATATCCTATTGACCACAGCAGGACCAGTAATCAGGTTGTTCAATATGTGTGTTTTGGCGGTGCCATAACCTGTAAGCCAAGTAAACAGGTGGTCAGCCGTAACTGCCGACGTGTCTTAGAGGTGCCAGAGATAGCAGCACAAGCGAACAGGCTGCAAAAGTCACGGAAAAGTAATCTCCGTGATGTTCACGCTAGAGATGTAAATTAGTCGGGAAGTTTGACAGCTAGACAGCCGGACGGGAGGAGATATGTGTACGTGGTGATAGACTGCGAACGAGAGCTGGCTTGCGCGCCTCCTGGAATCGAATCGCGGAGCCCTTTGTTGACCGCATTACGTATGTATGCTCCTGTGGTGTTTCATTTTTCCAGGCCGCTTTGCGCCGGCCCACCCCGTGGCTCGTTAATAATTCAGCGCGAGGCCGCTTGGTGTGCCACTTCCTAGCTCCCGCCGCACCATAAATATTCAGCGGAGGTAACGCGCTTTCACGGAAAATCGCCGGAATTTCCTTCGCGCGTGCATGTCGGCGCACCCCCCACACATCGCCACAATAATATAGGCCTACATATCCCTCCCCCCTCCAATCACCCACCTTCGAATTCCGTTGGAACGCCTTGCCAATACCTGCGTTCCGAATTGAGTTATGCAGGGTGATGTGTGGACGTGGGAAGCTTGGGTTGGAAATTACTACGTCGATGCCTCCGGCAACCGGCTTCGACGACCAGATCTGGGATTTCTTCGCTGGTGGAAGGGAAATGACAGTTTATAAAACACGAGCACGTGGTATATACCACGCGCGGGGTACCTGCGAGTTGGAGCAACTTAACAAGGAAGGGGGGCAGTCACTGACGATTGCTGGAATCCACTAGAGTGAGCATGGGGGTTTTGGGGTGCAACCTAGAAGATTAGAGCTCGCCACATTATGCAAAAATGCAGCAGAAAACATTGTCCGTGGTAACCACTTACGCTCATACCCGTTCATATTTTCATAGCCGCCGACTACTATCGACGAGAGTACGCCAATATCGTATCTTCTGTCAATATCAACACTTCATATACTTGGTATTATTTCATAGATAATTTGAACTTTGAAAATTAATTTACCGTCGCAGTGCTGAACTTATTGAAAACGTTAATATTTACCGATCAGTTAGCAAAAAGAATTTCTAGCTGTGTGCTCATGTTACTCGCTCCTCCTCCATAACTCCTTCCTCCTTCTACTTCCGAATACACGCCGTTTGTCCTAAAATAATTTGTCCTAATCGTAGGAAAACGACTTTAGAACAAGAGATTTTAAGCGAATGTATTTTATGACAAATGCCTTTAGGACAAACGATTTTATAGGACAATATTTTAGGACAAACAACTTTAGGATAAACGACCTTAGGACAAGCGGTTTTAAAGAAAATTTATTTTAGGACAAATAACATTAGGACAAACGATTTTAGGACAAGCGATTTTTAAGCAAGTGCATTTTAGGACCAACAACTTTAGGACAAACGATTTTTAAGTAAATGTACTGTAGGACAAGAGACATTAGGACAAATTATTTTAGGACGAATGAATTCAGAGTAAAGAAACCTCGAAAAGTGGCTTTAGGACAAACTATTTTAGGACAAATCCCGCGCCTCTCTCCTTAGAGATCGTGGCCAATAGCTGAGCCGTTTGTAACCGTCGGCTGGGCTTGCACATATGTGGCTCGCAGTATACACCGCGTGATATTTATGGACGAAGGCAAAGAACAAACTGCGAATATCAAGGGTCCTCCAGCAACGAACTCTGGCGTGTCGTGCAGATACACTTTTTACAACGCTTAAGGGAGGATAATGACTGCAATTTCAGATTTATNACGAACTCTGGCGTGTCGTGCAGATACACTTTTTACAACGCTTAAGGGAGGATAATGACTGCAATTTCAGATTTATAATAATTTTTTTTTTTTTTATCTGGCAGTAGAGAATTTTTTTGCATTTTGTTGTATGGCAGGGAATAGAAAATAGCTTCGCAAACTTCTTGAGATCTTTATTGTATAGTTTTCTTAATGTTATCACCTCTGTAGTCGTTAACATAAAATAATCAACTTTTTCTTCTCAACAGTTACCTGTTAGAAAGTAATGAAGACAGTGAAGAGGCAATTAATTCTGAATTTTGATGCATAATGCATATTGGAAGTATTACAAGCGGCGGTGTCACAAACCCCCTCCCCCCCGGCCAGCTTAAACCAGTGTAGGGCCTCCCGGACGACACGTATTACCCATTAACGCATACTGAGGTCAAGCCATGGTGGGGTAGCATTACCTGCCCACTGTCCTCTCCCCCACCCCCTAGCAAGCCCCGTGAAACTTGTACGCATCTAAGAAATGACGAGATAGTCGGCCGACTTCCGCCTACGAGGGAAATTAAAACACCTACTGAAAGGGTGATATGCACCGAGAATAAGCGACAGTGTATGGCAGCGGCAACTGGCTCACACCACCCCCTTACCCTCCCCCCAGCCTTCAAGAACCAGGGCACGTGTATGAAGTGTTCTTTGTTCTGCACCCTCCTCCCACCTCCCCTTTCCCNCCCCCAGCCTTCAAGAACCAGGGCACGTGTATGAAGTGTTCTTTGTTCTGCACCCTCCTCCCACCTCCCCTTTCCCCAACATGGGATACACATTAGGGTGGAGTGAAAAAATCATTTTTCGACAATTGTAATGGAATACCCGGGGAAAGTTGTGGGTAGGCNCCCCCAGCCTTCAAGAACCAGGGCACGTGTATGAAGTGTTCTTTGTTCTGCACCCTCCTCCCACCTCCCCTTTCCACAACATGGGANAATACACATGTAGGAATCTAGGGAGGGCATCCAGATAGTTTAATAGCCGTTTTTCGAGACAAAGTAGGGGTGAGTCATATCGGGGCAGTCGGGAGCTGTGCTACTCCACGCCGGGAAGATCAGTTCAATCAATCCGTTCGGAGAACAGTCCGTAGTCAGTTAGAATAGCGCGCCGAGAAAGGAAGAGTGCAGCAGGTAAACCAAGGCCGGGGAGATCGGACCCTGGCCGAGTCAGTTAGTCGCATCAGTCAGTCAGTCAGTTGAATCGCGCAGTTATGTGAGCGGAAGTCCATGGGGATGCCAAGAGGCCGCAGAGTTCAGGCCCCGGCAGAGACAACCAGAGACAGTGTTAAGGGGTCAGTCATGTCGGGGCAGTCAGAGGCTGCAATACTCCGCGCCGGGAGAATCAGTTACATCGGACGAGTAGTATCACCACGCCGGGATGTGAGTCAGTCTGTCAGTCAAGTCAAGTAAGTCAGTTAGTTACAATTACGCACCGAGAAGGGGAAGTCGAGTGGTGACCTTCAACGAGGAGCATCACGTCGTCGAGTGGGAGTAGTCCAGTGCAACCCCGCGACGAGAGCCGGGGTGGGGGCCTGCCAAGGGTCACCTCGCCGGGACATGGTAGGGAGGTAACAAGTCAGTACAACCCTACGCCGCGAACGGGAGCGAGTGGTGATCTTCAACGAGGAGCGCCACGTCGAGAGGAAGCCAGCTGAGTGCAACAAGCCAACCACAGCCAGTTCCAGGACCTGTATCCGGGCCACCCAACTCACCAGACCTCAACTGCCAGAACAACTACCCCGCAAGAACACATATAAGTACCAAAGGCGTCACTCAGGGACGTGTCCTGCCACCTAATGCCCCCACAGCATCGGAAACGTTAGCCAGAACATTGTAATCAGCCCTTCAGGCCAAGAATTCGCAGGGTCGATAATGTATGAGTAAATTCTCGGCACAAGGTGCCAAGAAAGTATGTGTACTTCCCGCAACAGTGCCATGAATGTGTGTATGCAGTCACGTCAAATAAACCTGTTGAAAACCAAAATGTGATGAAGTAATTGTTCGATATACCCTCAACCTTCAAGGCACCTTATAGTCAGTGCCATCAAATATCAACTCAAGACCCTAGGACTCACAGGTGGGGAATAGCGTCAATTTTCATAAAGCTATTATTTACACTGTGTCACGCCAAAAATTTTGACACTACCTCTGAAACAGACGGCATAGCAAGAAAGCTGGTATATCCAAGATGCAATTGATAAATCCTGCTTAAGAGTCAACAGAAATGCCACGGAGAACTGAAGAATAAATAACTTCTCAGAAACTAATCGCAGTTAATCTAAGTTGAGGAAACGTACAATTTGTGACTGTTTTCCTTCACAACTGTTGACTGAACAGAACAGGTGAGCGATGACGTGCTCGAGTAGAATTTACATATACTTTCGTGCAGCAACCGTAAAATGTGATTATTTTTACGCCGTCAGAGACATAATTTGGGTATTTGTTATACAGACAGGATTAAAAGCATGATTTCTCCCCAAGTTATTTTAAGTCCACAATCAAGGTGATCCGATTACTGCCACAAACATTATATATTTTACTAGCGAACCAGTCCGGCTTCGCCCGGGTACAATTAAGTTTTATGGTGATACATTAATAAATAAATTGGGAAAAGACAATTCATTTATGTGAAAACAGAATTACAAAATTATACTATATTGGCCTAGGTTTTTAACTGATTACGGCAACCCAAAAGGAAGGAAATATTTTTTACCCGAAAGCCAAGAAGTAGGGTATTGTTTTTAGAGTGTATCTGTGCAACTATCGCGTAGTTACCACATTTTCGCTTTCCAGTGTCGATGTATGAAAATAAAAACGTGAGTTTTGTCAAGTTGAAGCTTCAGAAATAAGTGTACATAGGTACTACTTTTTGCGCTTGGCTGAGGGATCTTAATCGATCACCAAAGTTAAGCAACATTCCCAGCGGCACACATTTGGATAGGTGACCGTTTAGTGGCATAACATCTGAGCGCTTCCAGGCTTCGGAGGGCACGTTAAATATCCGGTCCCGGTTGTTATCGATTGATAGCAGTTGTTAAGCTATTTCCGAGGTCCTTGGGCGGCCTGATAAGCTCTGACACCAGCGGAAAAAAATATTTCGTTCACGTTCCCAGCCGTTGCAAAATTCGGTTTTGTTGTTATTCCACAGGACCCGTACAATTTACCGGGATAAAAAGTACCGTATGTCCTATTCCATGACGTAAAGTACCTACTTACGAAGTTTCATCAAAATCCGTCCAGCCGCTATGGTGCTGAGTGGTAACAAACATACACACAGACTTTCGCATTTATAATATTAGTAGGATAAATGAAATATTAAACTTTATTCATATAATATATATAAGAAGGTTGATGTAACCAAAATTAGTGTACTTTTGTGTTATCAGATTTATAAAACGCTTGAGATTCATAGCATATTTAGGAAATAACTAAACACGCCACACATGGGGTGATTTTACAAACGTTTGAATTTAAAACGTGTGAAGATGGCGTGAATAGACTCTAACTGGCCATCGCTCGTTTTCGCCGTGCATTGCGCCGAGAGCGTGCCGCCGCCATACGCCGCCGCAGTAAGCCAAACTACATAACGCGGTCTTCCGGACGAAATGACCAATGGGAGCGGAAACTCGCGCATGAACTGCGGCCGGCTAATGCCAACATCACTGTTCGTAATCTCATTTCCTCGCTCGGCTACCCTGGGGAAATGATGGTACTGTCAGTCGGCGAGCGGGTTGGAGGGGAAAGCCCTGGTTGGTTCGGCGTGGGAGCACCCTCTCTGAGGGCTGGACCAAGGGTGGCAGCTATTCAGGTTCCGTATTTAGTCATAGGCATACTACACAGCTGCCTAGAGCGGCAGATACTGTACTGGGGGGAAAAAAACTCGGAAATATGCTTATTCCGACAAAATAAAGTGGGCAGTGTTCTGATATATACTGCTTACAAACATTTTAGCGTATATCATATTAAACCAGGTTGTTATGTTGAAGAAAGGAAGTTTACATTTCATGCTGTACTCCTAATAGCATATAAAGTGGAAACAAACGCAATACTCGTTTGCACCATCCCAGTATGAAACAAACAAAATGCATGAACTGAAAAACAACGTAAACAAAGTAATCTCATTAATTTCAATGTAAAAAAAGGTCTTCTCAGATGCATTGACAAACGTCAATAACGTGTACAACCTCCACGATTCCTGAGGCACGCTTTTATACGACGAGGCATGCCAAAAACAAAATCATTCAGCATATCCTGAGGCAAATTGTCCCATTCCTAATTGCGGCTGTTTTTAAGGCCTGAAATGTCATTGGTGGTTGTGCGCGGTTTGAAATCGCTCTTTTGTAGAAGGACCACACATTACCAAGCAGTTCATGTCGCCGAATAAGCTGGCCAGTTTATTCTTCGGATCCCAACGGGGAATATGGTAAAAATTTGTGAACAGTGTATTTGGTTTCAATATGTATATACAACGTGTTACTAACGATTACCTACATAATCCAGCAGGTTTTTCTGATAAAATATTAAACGAATATGTATGTTGGGGCCTACCACTTCTTGCTAATGTGATTATTAACGGAGTTATACGCCCTCATTAAACTGAGTTTTTAAATTATTGTCGTTACAAAAAATATCAGGAACTACTTGATATTAAGCAACAAATCGGTGACTAGCGTTTTGTAGAACGGACATCTACACCTGTGAAAATGCGGTTGGAAATATCACCCCTCTTCATTAGGAGAATGCGGGTGTTGATTTCGTAAGAGATCACACGGTAGCAACATCTAAAACGAAGGGGGATTATATTAACAACCCCCATTTTCACAGGTATAAAATCTCCATTCTACAAAACATTATTCACAGCTTTGTTGCTTAATCTCAAATTTCTGCTGATATTTGTAACGAAAATCATTTCAAAACTCGATATTTGAGGACGCATAGCTTTCTTAATAATCACTAAGGAAAAGTGGCACATACTTGTTCGTCTTAAACATTAATCAGGAATAACCTATCGGAGTGTGTCGGTGATATTTTTAACACGTTCTATTTTTTATATATATTCGAGTATTTTCTGACTAAGCCTTATAGCATTTGAAATATTTTCACACGTTGTGCTCGATGTCCCCTCCACGTCAACTGAGAACAGAATAGCAAGGATTATAACATAATGCTCAACAGTCGGAGGTTTCCATTCAACTGTAACGGGAACAACAAACATTTTAACTTGCCAAGAATTAATGGCCGCCGTAAATCGCTCCTCACCTCTATTTCACCAACTTGCGTTATCGATATCAGTTTTAGTAGAATAGTTTGGTTCGTGTTCATTCATACAAGGAAGAATACTGAAATAATCTTGTGTGGCTAGGGTTGCCAATCAGCTGAATTCGCCCTTCAGGGAGCACCTTGAGCGACAGCTGACAGTTGTCTGAAAGTGCAGAGTAGATGCACGCATCACATTGACGAGGTCTTATTTTATATCTGCAGTTAGTCTACTTACTAAACTACGAATTACCTAACACGAATTTCGTCGATGAGAGGTTTATTCGTTTCAGGCTGTCATATAACGAATATTAAAATAGATGTTTAAAATAAAATTTATATATATATTTACACTTAAGATTTTTAATTTCGAATGGCGCTGATAAACTAGTAGCTTATAAAATGTTGTTTACGGTTTTCAGTAAAATATTACATGTTAAAATAGCAATACATTTTTTATCAAAATAATATAATTTCATTAAAAATTGTTTTCTTATTTGATCATTAGCACGACTCCATGTATCAAAAACTACCATGACTCAAAGGAAATCTATTTTTTGAATACGAAATAAGGAATTAAATATTTATAACACATGCTCTACAAATAAAAAAGCGAACCCTTAAAGTACATCAGCATACGCCTGCCAACTGGATCTCATGTTCTCTACTACACAAACAACCTCTAATCTTGTTCTAAGTTAGCTATATACAGTTAATACAAAGCCCAGGCGCAAGTTAAGAGTGCCCTACTGACTTTCAGAAATTACAAATATTTTTAATTGATTCATTTATTTCATTAATTACCATAAATACACCACAAAAGTGTTGAGAACTGTCGAGATATACATACACATTTTAAAACTTTATTATTTACAGTAAAAAAGGATGTTACGTATCAATAATTTAGTACTAAAACTTAATTAAACTTGCAGCATAAAATAATGATACAGTTCTTAATATACATCACAAATATTCACATTACAGTTAGTCACAAATATACTTCCACAGTAAAAAAAGAAATACACCAACGTAAAAAATAACATATTTATAAGGAATACTCATTGACATCATAATAAGCCTTTTCTATAAAGTAGTTTTTCAGGTTCATCTGAAATTATGATAAGTTTTCGGTCGTAAGAACGTGTTTCTGATGGGCAGGAAGACTTTTGTAAAGTTTTGTTTCTGAAACAAGAGGATGTTTTTGATTTTTTCTGTTCTGCCTGATGTGGGTATATGTCTGTTTTGTGCCTAGTGTTATATAAGGGGACGTCTTAATTATTTACGAATTTATTTTTATAGTATATTCGTGGTTTCTTCACACTTTTTAAATAAAACCTTTTGAAAAGTCACCGCATGTATGACGTGCTTGTTTGCTTCCTAAGTATTTCATGTATCACAAGCGTTTTATACTTTTGTAAACATAAAAATATTTAGTTTTTTGTTAAATTAAACTGTAAGGTATTTTTTGGGAAAAATTATAACGTTACATATATAACTAATATGAATAAAAACAGGGAGAAAATAGGCATGTTGGTTATGCCTAGTAACAAAAATTCCTTAGGCAAAATAAAATTATACTGAGCGCGCTAGAATGTGGTGTAATTTCCTATACTTGATTAAGCTTTGTTTGCATGACGCGGAGGAATATCCTGGAAGTAGAACTTTAGCTGGACTTCAGAAAAGTTGGAAGTGATGTGAATGGACTATATATAATGTAGTAATAACAGTGTGAGAAATATAGACACTGGGAAGAGTAAATATTTTAAATTAATAGTGCGATATAATGAAGAGGCACACGACATTTTGGANGGTGTAATTTCCTATACTTGATTAAGCTTTGTATGCATGACGTGGAGGAATATCCTGGAAGTAGAACTTTAGCTGGGCTTCAGAAAAGTTGGAAGTGATGTGAATGGACTATATATGTAGTAATAACAGTGTGAGAAATATAGACACTGGGAAGAGTAAATATTTTAAATTAATAGTGCGATATAATGAAGAGGCACGCGACATTTTGAAAGTAGGTATTGCATTCCGAGAAACCCCAGCGACGGCACCAGCCACGATTCTCAAGAGAATCCAGTCACGAGTACGCCGGCAATCGAGACCAGTTCGCCGTGGTAGGGGGCCGGCGTGCTAACCGCACGGCCACCAATGCCCTAATACTACTGTGGTTATCACACGTGAAATATGACATTAAACATGCCTTGACTTCGTAAATAATCCGGCATGATACGCATTAATGAATCACATCAATATTTCACAGGATTACGCCATCAATATTGATGAGAGCTGTTAACGGTTAGTTAAGCCGCTTTTAAATTCACCTTTTGAAAAATGTTACTACCCCTACCTGCGCAGATTTTAACGGACACACAAAGTGGTATGCGCCGAGTTAAGTAGGTAACGACCGAAGGAAAGCAGTCTCATTCCTTTGCGTTGAATTAAAAGAGTTAGGTAAACACTTTTGAATACTGAAATTATTTATTTTTATTTATGTCCTTTTTATTTACAGGTAAGAGTACAAGTTAGCAAATCTCTCAAAGATTAAATTTTATAATAATTTCACAGTTTAACTTGGCCGACGCATAAATAAAGTGATCAGGCCCATGGAATATTTCATTTTTATATGTGGTGGAAGAATACACAATGTGCATACAAGTTGATATNAGTACAAGTTAGCAAATCTCTCAAAGATTAAATTTTATAATAATTTCACAGTTTAACTTGGCCGACGCATAAATAAGTGATCAGGCCCATGGAATATTTCATTTTTATATGTGGTGGAAGAATACACAATGTGCATACAAGTTGATCTTAATAGGGACTTTCAAAAGTGCTCAGTTTACTCTGAATAGTTAATAGCAAACATTTACATACAGGATTATATTGATGTACAAACCATCATTTGATATTTTGTTATTGGAAAATATTAAGTTTGCGCTATTTGTCTCTTTAGAAGCTGAAAGCTGAAATTCCGCCAGTCAGAGACTCGTAATGCATATATAACGTTTCTCCAATAAAAGCAAACCTAGGACATTAGGTAAACATACCGGAAGTCACTTATATTGGCGAACCTAGAGGAACTTGATGGAATGTTCATCAGCTGTAATCATTTGCTTTCACTGTGAACAGACGAAGAAATTACTAACGTAACTGGCNTTGATGGAATGTTCATCAGCTGTAATCATTTGCTTTCACTGTGAACAGACGAAGAAATTACTAACGTACCATAAGAATAAATACGAAATACGTATTCAATCTAGTCATCAAAAATAACGTACGTGATAATATTATTGTAAATGTTTTCCAAGATTCGCAATGTTGAATAACCAGTGTGCCCTGTACTGGGAAGTAGAGTAGTTGCTAAGAAATTGCCCTATTATGCCCATTATGTATTGGCCTTGAGAGGCTGAAATGACATAGCCGATATATTGTCACTGTATTCCTTATCCAGGAGAACCAACACAATATAGGCATTTTGGAGCGGTGGCTGAGTAAGTTCATACACACCCCAAGACGTAATGGTGGTGAAGTAGTCAGACCACTCCTCTCCCACCACAGCGATTCTAGTTCTATTACCGGAGAGGTTGACACCGTACTTTCACATGTGGAAAACGCGACGGATGTAGCCGTTTTCTCGGGGTGCTCCCGTTTCCCACACCATTGCATTCCGTCGCTGTTCCATCTTCACTGAAGACGCCAGGTGGTGAGTGTCTCCCAGACACAGAATTGATAAGTATAAATAAGAAGAATGGCGGGACGGTTTTTCTCATTGGTTCACTGGCGCGCGAAGCTGTGAAAACGGACGCTGAATATGATTCACTGCTGCACATTATGGTCCGGCTGCCATCTGGCAAGTTTCCGGGGTTGATTGGTGAACAATTCTCCACTACATTACTGGCCGGAGAGGCCACTTTTCTGGCCACCATTTCACCCCTGTTTCGATGACTCTTAACATNCCACTCCTCTCCCACCACAGCGATTCTAGTTCTATTACCGGAGAGGTTGACACCGTACTTTCACATGTGGAAAACGCGACGGATGTAGCCGTTTTCTCGGGGTGCTCCCGTTTCCCACACCATTGCATTCCGTCGCTGTTCCATCTTCACTGAAGACGCCAGGTGGTGAGTGTCTCCCAGACACAGAATTGATAAGTATAAATAAGAAGAATGGCGGGACGGTTTTTCTCATTGGTTCACTAGAGGTCTTGAGAGCCGATGAGGATGAAAGTAGGTGAGAATGGAGCATCGCCGGAATGCAGGAGTGGGAGAAATGGGAGATCCCCGAGAAAACCCGTCGACCAGCGGCATCGCCCGGCGCTATTTCCACGATGGAAAATACGGGTGACTCCGCCGGGAATCCAACCCGGTTCGCCTAGGTGGAAGGCGAGCTGTCTGACCACTACACCACCATGGCCTAATTTCACCCCTGTATTCTTGAGGATACTTCCTAGTAAAATAATGTCTGTAATATCAGTGTTTGGCCATATACGTGTATCTCAGTAAATAAATGTTCTGGGTATACAGATTTATTCCATGAAAGGTAAGAACCTATTATCTACTCACGCAAATTTTTACTTTTATCTCGTTAAATATATACAAAGAGAAATAAATAGCAAAAATGGCTCAGAAGTCGCAATTTTAGGGCTTTATTGCGCAGTTTCTCCAAGGCAGAAGAGAGAAGTACAAATTAGTATCTGTAGTTTAATCCATTAGTTTGCATCGCGGGTAACAGTTACCACTTTTAAAAGATCTAATTTGCGAGAAATTCATCTCCCCAGGAAGTAGTATCGCAGACGTTCGAGGGTCGACTCCTGGCAGGGTCGCGCCCTTATTTACGCACGTGGGGTTCTCGCGCCGGACGATTTTCTCGACGATCTCCCATTTCCCCCAACCCTTGCATTCCAGCGCTGCCTCACACCCACCTCAATTCACCCTCATCCGCTCTCAAGACCTCGATGGGGGGGAGTATCCTTACCATCTTGTATTTAGGTATTTTCCCCCATAACTTAATTTTAGGAGTCAATACCTTCTTGAGCAGCCCAAACCTCTTCACTCTCCACTCCAGGCGCCACAAATAAACCTAAATTAGGCGCGGCAGGCCGGGCGGGCCCGTGTTACACCTGCGCCAGGCCACTACGGACACGGGATGCGAGATCCCCGGAGGTCAAAAGGTCAATGAAGGGTGGTCTTATCGGCCCGCGGTAGATCGTGACGGCGTACGGTGAAGACATTGGTTGAGAGGGGGGGCAGCGAGGACTGTCATCACGGTACCGTCTGGCCCCCGCTGAACGCCACCGCGGCATGAATATTGATCAGCCCCTTTCCCGCACAAACACACATCCCCCCTTACCCTCGCTCAAGAGGGACAGTTATGGCCGAGGGCATACCGTGATGGGGTTGGCGCAGCCGGGGGTGGAGTGTTGGATTCTAAGGGCGGCGATCGTTTGAAAAGCTTCTCGCGGCGAGTATAAAACACCTTTACAGTTTTCTTTAACCCGCCTCGCCTCTTCCACCTTGCTCTACGTCGGGGCAAGAGGCTTCGGAAAGGACAACCCTCCCGCTTCCGTCCCGCCTTTTTTTCCGACCGTCCCCTTCCATCATTCACCCTTTAAAAAAAAACCCCCAACCCTCCCCAAAAACCAGCGTCCCTACGTCGTAAATGTAGCTCGAGTAACTCGACGGAGAGTTCCCGTGTATGGCACCAAGCAGGGATGCATGGGAGAGAACTCTGTGTACACCCAAAGTTTATGCTCCGCGTTTTTTTGAATTTGTTAGGTCGCCTTCTTTTTACGCGGCGGTGTTAAAAAGAGGTTCGCCCGAATAGGGTTTTAAAAAAAAATGTATCGCAAACAGCGTGCTCCGGCATACTTGAAATGAATAGTTGGCTGCCGTTGAATAGCCNTCTTCCACCTTGCTCTACGTCGGGGCAAGAGGCTTCGGAAAGGACAACCCTCCCGCTTCCGTCCCGCCTTTTTTTCCGACCGTCCCCTTCCATCATTCACCCTTTAAAAAAAAAACCCCCAACCCTCCCCAAAAACCAGCGTCCCTACGTCGTAAATGTAGCTCGAGTAACTCGACGGAGAGTTCCCGTGTATGGCACCAAGCAGGGATGCAGGGGAGAGAACTCTGTGTACACCCAAAGTTCATGCTCCGCGTTTTTTTGAATTTGTTAGGTCGCCTTCTTTTTACGCGGCGGTGTTAAAAAGAGGTTCGCCTGAATGGGGTTTTAAAAAAAAAATGTATCGCAAACAGCGTGCTCCGGCATACTTGAAATGAATAGTTGGCTGCCGTTGAATAGCCAAGCGAAGTAAAGGCGTGTAACGCGTCGTATTTCGTATGTAAGCGCCACGCTCAATGCATGATAAAACATACCATGTAAAAGCGCTCATTAATAATTTATTTAACTGACACTTGCAAGTGAACACAGTTTAGATAAGTAGACTATTGGGGACTAAACACATCCAAAGCAAGCCGCACACAGAACGATTTTCCTTACGATATCGCATGCTTGGAGTCTTGCTTGCTGCTTGACGTGCTCGTCCACGAGCAGTTCTTCTGGCTGGTCTGCTGTTCTCCGGTAACTGGAATGTTGCTGTTTTCCTTGCGTGTTACTTTCCTAGTTTCCGATCTCAGCCAATGAGAGCAAGGAAACGTGTCACGTCACTGTATTTACGTGCCAACATGACTGTTTTGTCAGTGTTAATAAATTCATAGGGGAAATGTGTTTATATACAGTTTATAAATTATCTGTGTCCCTGCCCCAATTCTTCGAAACGCATTGGCAGTCACTCCTGTTTTCGTTCCTTCAGGCAAACTAACCATTCTCTTGTCCACAGTCGTTTATTTCGTCCTAATCTTTCAATTTTACTATCCAAAACTGAAAGAAGTACAATTACAGCATTCTTTCTTCGCCGTATAGAGTTCACTATTTATTATTTTGGCCAGGCTGCAAAAATATAAATGGTACATAAATTATAATATTTTACATTTTTAAAATATAAATAAGTTAGAGAGAAAATAGGTGTGTTGGTAATACCTCGCAAGAAATAGTTCTTATGCAAAATATTATTACACTGAGTGCGCACGAATACGGTGCGCTGTCCCTTTGGTGTAATTTTATATTCTCAGTAAAACTTTGTTTGCATGAGGCGGAGGAACATAATGGAAGTAGAACTTTAGTAAGGCTGCAGAAAAATTCGAAGTATCATTGAATGGACTATATCATGAATTAACGTGAGAAAGAAACATTATCAAGTGTGGTTACACAAATCTGGCTGGAGATATCGTATAGGAAATATAGGGTAGAATGCGCATGCTCGCTTCGCAGTAATCACTCTCAGTTTTTCAACGTTTAACTACTTTTTTGCCAATAACACTAACAAAACAACGCGGATAGGATTTGAAACTGGAAAACTTTTTATGTAATTAAGTAAGCATTTTGGAGTGTTTGCACATTTCTCCTTGCCTAGTTTTCGTGCAACTAGAAAAATTCCAAATGAGTCGAAGAATTTGATTCGCATTAAAGGGAGTGTGTTCAAAATTCAAACGTAAATTAACGCATACCTTCATCGATATTCGCCACGTGACTTTGACAGTTCTACTGGCGATGGATGCCTAAATGTTGGGCACATGCGAAATACGAAACTGCAACTGCATGGTCGCAGTTTAATCTGTGGGCTTCCATCGCGTTTAATGAAATCCCACTGTAATAAATTTAATTTGCACTGCATTTTGCAGCAAACTTTCCACTTGAGTGAGTGACGAGATTTGGGCGGGTCTTAACAGCGAGGTCTTGAGAACCGATGAGGATGACTAAGGCGAGTATACAGCAGCGTCGGAATGAATGGGCGGGGTTGGGGGGAGATCCTCGAGAAAATCCGCCGACCAGCGGCATCGTTCGGCACGATTCCCACATGCGATAATCCGGGAGTGTCCCGGCCGGGGATTGAACCCGGTTCGCCTTTGTGGGAGGATAGCAGGCTAACCGCTCAGCCACCGCAGCCACACCCACATAAGTCCTATAGTTACCCAATAATTAACGAAAAAGCGCACCAGTTCAAACCCTTGTGCCTTTCAGCGCTGAGGTGTGTTACGCACGTACATGGGTTGTCATTAGAACTCTAGATCATTTTGGTCAACACGCAAAATATAATCCTGATATTGTCCATCTTTATAGAGTACGTCAGAAATAAGTAGTGCTACTCGGTTTTTACTTGTAAGTTTTGAAATAAACGCTTGATGGCTTATTTATTTAACACAGGTACGCTTGAAACCTGACGTACAGCAACTCCGCATGAAGGTCGCACTCGGCTGTGTGTGTGATCATAAATNTACAGCAGCGTCGGAATGAATGGGCGGGGTTGGGGGGAGATCCTCGAGAAAATCCGCCGACCAGCGGCATCGTTCGGCACGATTCCCACATGCGATAATCCGGGAGTGTCCCGGCCGGGGATTGAACCCGGTTCGCCTTTGTGGGAGGATAGCAGGCTAACCGCTCAGCCACCGCAGCCACACCCACATAAGTCCTATAGTTACCCAATAATTAACGAAAAAGCGCACCAGTTCAAACCCTTGTGCCTTTCAGCGCTGAGGTGTGTTACGCACGTACATGGGTTGTCATTAGAACTCTAGATCATTTTGGTCAACACGCAAAATATAATCCTGGTATTGTCCATCTTTATAGAGTACGTCAGAAATAAGTAGTGCTACTCGGTTTTTACTTGTAAGTTTTGAAATAAACGCTTGATGGCTTATTTATTTAACACAGGTACGCTTGAAACCTGGCGTACAGCAACTCCGCATGAAGGTCGCACTCGGCTGTGTGTGTGATCACAAGTTTATCCACGCGAATAATTACCAGTGTTATATACTATAAATAAATTTAGTTCGCTGCGTGGTTTTAAGCAGCCCATNTTTATCCACGCGAATAATTACCAGTGTTATATACTATAAATAAATTTAGTTCGCTGCGTGGTTTTAAGCAGCCCATTACGTAGATTTCAATAATCGTGTCTGCTGGTATTAGCGAAGCTTTGCGCGCTCCATAACACCTGAGCACGACGTGCGAGTTTTTGGGTAAACGGACCATCACACCGAGCAGTCACTCGTGTTTCGTAGGAGCTTCACGAATCTTGCGTATCGTGAAACACGGCATTTCGATCTCGTTCTCCCTCGTTCTAGATCAACGCCTCCAATCTTGATGCCGTTTGGAGTAAGCATATAACCTAAAAACGGGATGTCCTCCCGACAAAGCAATGATTTTCTGATTTTAACGGTCATACCTGCGTCTGATAATTTATGCAAAACAATATCGAGATGTTCCGAATGATCTTCGAACGTAGTCGAAACAATGAGTGTGTCATCCACATATGAACGGGTGACTCCGCAGAGTCTTCACCGAAGGTCAAATGCATACATTGTGTACACCGCGAGACAGCACTGCATAAACCGAAAGTAGTAGAACTTAAAAAAATGTATCTGCTGATTTATAAATAGAAGCCCAGTGTACTGCATCGAACTTTCATCCAGAGGTATCTGCCAATATCCGTGCATTAAGTCAATTAGTAAAACAACTTTATAAGTACCTAGTATAGTCTTAATAACTCATCTGTAGGTCAAGGGCTTTCCCTTGACTTAATCGTAATTGCATTTATGCGTCTTGCACCCCAACATAGCCATACCGATACATCTTCATTACGTACGCACACCATCGGGTTAGCATACAGACTTGATGAGTGCTTAGTAACCTTTCAACCAAGCTTTTGATTTGGGTAAGCTTCGGCTCCCTGCATATATTTGGCTGGTACTGGATATGATCTGCAGTGGAATGGTTCACCAGGTAAAACCTCTATACTGGCTCGGAAAATCTTGTTTCTCCCTGGCTTCTCTGAAAACTTAGACTGGTGTGCAAACAAAAGCCGTTGTAGCATAGCCTTCTCGTTACTAGAAATTGTTTCAATACTGTCTACAGCCCGATAAATGACTTCCGGCGCTGATACTTTGGTCGTACTTGCAATAGGGCGATTTATTTTAAAACATTCCTTTCTCAATAGGCCTACAAAACTGTCTGAAAACCACCAGCTTTCTGGTGACGTCACAGCACTGTTGCTTTGCTCGGTTGCACTAACCATTCAGCCTCCAAAATCCAGAATAATTTTATAACGAGTTAGGAATTTGGCGCCTAGTATTAGGGACTTATTTAGTCCCTTTATTACTAACGCTGTTTCTGGTTTTGAGCTGCCTAAACTTTCAACATTTAGTAAAACCTGCTGGTTCACTGGTGGACTTGTTTTTGATGTTGAGCCTATAATTCTCAAACGTGGTACAAGTATACTGGATAATGTGTATCCAGTAGCCAAAACAATGCTGTACAGTTCTGCATAAATGCAGCTGATTTCAGCGCCGCTATCTTGTAAACTTGGTACTGGTGATACACACACATTTAAAATTAATTCGGGACACAAGGTTTCCTGCGAATTCACTATTTCATCGACTTGCTCGTTTAGCAGTAATTCCCTGTCGGTCTGTTCTAGTGATACCGTCTGTACTATCACTTCCGTAAGTGATTCCAACTCTTCGTTACTATCATCTACACTGGCAATCTGGTGCTCATTGGACCCCTTCAGATTAGCTTTCGTGGCTATGTTCAGCGAGCGGGACACGTTTTCCGTGACCTCTAACAGTTTAACTTCCGGTCTCGACTGTTGCCGGAATTATTTGCGTCGCCATTTCTACCTTGATTATTCGACCGAGATGCTGGGATAAACTGAGGTATTCGTGGATCATGTGGTGCTTGGCTAGCGAAGTAGACTTCCTCTGGGTTTTCCTAGTAATCTCTGCCACGCCGGTGAGGAGATCGTTGCGGATGCAGTTCAGCATTCTCGTCGCGATTATCAATGCCATTCTGCGCTGCGTTACTTCTCCTAGGCGAACGATCTCTCTGACCGTTAGGCTGGTGGGCAGGGGAATCAGCTGATTTGCGGCTAGACCCATTCTGTTCGTCGACACTCCACCACGGAGGGGGCGGATAATCAGTTTGTCTTCTATCACTGTTTCCATGCTCGTCTCTACTTTCCTCCTCACGGTCGTACTGTCTACGGGCTACTTTGTTTCGACCTCCTCTCCTAAATGAACCTCTGTAAAAATATCCCCGTCTGCTATACACATGCGGAATATTTCCCCACGAGTCTGGACCACAATAATAAAAAGTCTCAGTCCGGAACGTGTTCACTCATGGGTTACGGCCATACCTGCGAGGTCCTCTAAACTCTCTGTTGGTATTTCCCTGGTACAAAGCAGGTGGACGTACGGTGTTGTGTTGAGGCTCGACCTCGTGAGTACCTTGTTGGCGTTGCNATTTCCCTGGTACAAAGCAGGTGGACGTACGGTGTTGTGTTGAGGCTCGACCTCGTGAGTACCTTGTTCGCGTTGCATTCTTTCAATGTTATCGAATGCAACAGATCTTCCCTGAAAGTCGTCAGGCTTGAGTCATGTCGGCCTGTCCAGTGGGCTTGGTAACGGAACGGTAATTGTTTAAGAATCATCGCGATGAACACTTCGTCCGATATGGGTGGTTCAAGATGACGGGAACGCTCGTAAATTCCCGACAGATGAGTCTCAAGATGTTTGCCCTTCCCTGGCACAAACCTCGCTTCGTGCTACTGAGCTCGTAAATTACTTTGCACTTTTTTGTTCCAAAAGTGGACCAGAAATTTGTTTTTGAATCCTCGTATTCCTGTGTGGGTATCTGGTCTGTTTACTTCCCACCAAAAGTAGGCCATTGACATGAGGCTCAACATGTTACCGTCAGGTAGCCCAAACAAACTAGCGTTCTCGTTACATTTTATTAAAATTTTATCGGGTTTTCTCCTAGTTTTCCCTCGGCCCACAACTTGCTCGGGTGGTACATCATGGGGCTCACTGACGAGACAGCAGGTGTGCTACTACTTTATGTATTCAGATTCTCCGTGGCTTGAGAATTAGGTAGAGGAAACCTGTCTAGGCTCGGGTTATGTCCAGCTCTGTGTTGTTACTCCCAACTGCAATCTCTGATTGACGCTGAGAATCGGTCAATTTTCTCCTCCACACAGGTGACCTGTTCTTTGGCTAATCTGGCTTCGGTTTTAGTCCTCTCTACATGAGCTGCTTTTTCCACGTAGCTGAAGCGTTGGTCAATATGTCTATCAAATGAGTATAGCTGCNAGTCCTCTCTACATGAGCTGCTTTTTCCACGTAGCTGAAGCGTTGGTCAATATGTCTATCAAATGAGTATAGCTGCGCTGACATCCTTTCGCCTATTTCATCAGCATTGCTGGGGCTAGCTGGTTGTTTCTCTAGCGCCGTTATACGCTGTTCGCTATCTACCACTTAATTGGATTACTGTTCCTTTGTAATTTATAGCTCGCTCCTAGCAGTGGCTATTTCCTCTCTTAAATGAGCAGACATGTTATCTGATCTGGTTTTTACAAACTAACTCAGTCTGTACATGCGTTATTTGGGCGGTGACATTTCTGTTTAGTTGAGTGATTTGGGCTCTAACTTGAGACTGCGTGGCCTCCTGTTGTCCTGTTATATAATTCTGGAGCCTTTGAACCTGTTCCCTAACTTCCTTGGCCTGTTTTCTAGCTTCCTAAGTTTGCTCCCTAGACAGTTGCTCTAGCCTTTCTGCCTGTTTCCTAGACTCTTGTTCCAGTCTCAGTTAAAGTCTTTCTGCCTGTTCTCTAGTTAATTTTGCCTGTTCTCCAGGCTATTGTTCTGTAAGGTCTGCAATTTGCTGCACCGCTGTAAGCGGGTTACTCTCGGTGTTGTCGCCTGATGTGCTCGGCTGTACATTCTGTTGTTCCGCCTCTGCTATCGTAACTGCTGTGTTGTCTACACGAGTAGCTTCAGGTGTTTGAGCTGTTACGTTTTGTGCAAGGTCGTCCAACTCTGCCATGGCGTCAGATGTAGCGCATTCAAACTCTTTGTAATTTATTGTTTTTCGTGGTTCTTAGATAGTACGGTTTTCTGGTCTCTCGGCTCATATATTCGCAGTGCAGCTACCAGTTTGCACTGCTTGGTCCCGCGTTTTAGCGACAGAAATTGTATGTAGTGTAGTATTTGGTGTCAAATAAAAATTTTTAATAGATAGTGTACGTGAGTGTTATTTTGCCCCGATTGCACTGCAGAACATGTGAGAAGTAGTACAACCCAACAGATATGTGAACACCAATAAAACTTACAAATTCCATTTCAATAATACCACCACGTAGATACTTACTAAAACCTGTCACCATCTGCAGGACAGCAAGCTAAACAGAAAAATACCACAACTAACTACAGACGAACTCCGGTAAATGAGAACAGTGGCAGCTCTGATTCTTTTCAAAATTTTAATAGTATGTACGAAGAAACGTTTTAACATATTATGATGTGCGGGCAGATTAGAAATTAAAATATAGCTGTGCATAAAAATTGTACTCTTAATTACCAAGGTACTTGAATATGATTTAAATTAATAATTCATAACTCTCGAATTAAAGATACTGCGGCTGACACTAGTTAGCCAAAATTTAAGTGTGAACTTCGAAAATATATTATATAGCATGCCTCTTTCTTACTGGGTCTTCGTAGGCCAAACTTTATGCAAACTAAATTAAAATTAAACTTTTATTTATCGCGGTGCATAATAAAATGTTAATTAACGATAGTTGCTCGCTGTTTAAGCTAGTTCAGACTTATCTGAGAACTTAAATATGTTGGTTGTCATAGGCAGTAGTTAGCCGAAGCTGTCACGTAACATTTTCATTGTAGACATAAAACTGAAGACTGCTCCGCAGCTTTAGTAGATACTCTTCTGCGTTGAGCTCTTCCCAAGGGATAAAGCTAACCGGCTTATATGTGCGTAATACAGTCCTTGCACATTCACTTTATTATAAGTACGCGGAAGGCGAAATATATCAAATATTTATTCGTGGCTGTAATCCGAACTCAGGTCTCTTCTTTGCTTGTAACATGCATCACGTCTTCGCACAATCGTACTTGCCTGGTTTTATAATTATTCGGACTCGTGTATCAATAAATTTATGCAAATTCCCAGCTGTGTGATCACTTCAGATCACCATAGCCCTAGCGAAGAATCCAATATGGCTTAAAAATTCCTTAAAACAATTTAAAACGTTCGCAGAGAAAGTAAAAATTTTCAACAACCTTATTTTAAAAGAAATCACTTTTTTCATAGGCCAGTTAGTAGCACCTCACATAGTTATAACATTAAATATTTGCACGTAACAAAATTTTGACAAATTTCTCTCTCGAGGAGAAATTAACTGCTTTACCAGTTCTGATTTTAACAATATATATTTAAATTAAGTTTAATCAAACGAGACTGACAGTTCAGCTCGCTGATAAAAAGTCTAACCTACATGAAAAACAATGTGAAAATAAATAAATAAATCGTACGGCATTCAACTACGGTATGCAGGTTAGTTAAACAAATTTACACTCTCAAATTATATACGTCTGTTATCTCAAACANCGGCATTCAACTACGGTATGCAGGTTAGTTAAACAAATTTACACTCTCAAATTATATACGTCTGTTATCTCAAACATAGATCAGCAAAATAATTAAAAATAATAATTAAAATTCCTCGTGTTACAGCGTGTCAATGAGTGATGAGTTAAGCANTAGATCAGCAAAATAATTAAAAATAATAATTAAAATTCCTCGTGTTACAGCGTGTCAATGAGTGATGAGTTAAGCATACCCAATATAAGACTTTCATCCCCTATAAATACCCACATCTGGAGACATGCTGACAAAAATAAAATTTGCTGAACAAACCGAACGGGAAATACAACCAATATTCGTAGGTCTTTACTCAACATGAATAAAACTGATGCTGCTTGGCTTTACACTTGATTTAATTACTGACTGAATAAATTCATAAAACAATAATTTGGCTAAATCTAAATTTAAATAAAACAACAGAATATTAACTCAAATATTATAACTGGAAATAAATTCCAGAAAATCCCTTGTCCTTAAAACGTACGACACTAGTAAGTATGCATTGCATTTCTCTATAACAGTTATTAGGCAAATACATTTAACTTTATTGAGTTGTTCAGCGGAAGATAATTAATACTGAAAAGAAATTACCTCAAGATCTACGCATATATAATGTCTAGGTTGTTATACAATATAAAATATTAAACTCGAATGTAGAAATTTGGCAAGTGAAAAATGGCATGATGGTGCAGAAAATGAAACTTATCTGTTGAGTAGCGTAGCTCTCTACGAGTCACTGTTTCACACAAATCCAAAAAAATTTGTGACCGGTTATCTGGAAAGAATTCTCGTTGCTGGTATCTTCGTTTTTTTTTAATGAAAATATGTTTGTAAGATAGTATTCGAAACAGCTTGCTAATGTCATGTTTGTTTTCTCTGTTATTGAAACTTCATTGTCCTAGTTACCACACAAAATTCTGCCAACTTTCCCTTATTCTTACAAACTTATTAATATAAAAATTGCTAAATTACTCTTACTTTCATACTGCATTCAAAGACAATAAATGAAACAACTTTAATTCAGCCTTTTAACAAAAATTGGATNTTACTCTTACTTTCATACTGCATTCAAAGACAATAAATGAAACAACTTTAATTCAGCCTTTTAACAAAAATTGGAATATGATAAAAAAAACATCTTTAACATTTCTAATACTATAAACAAATACTCACACTTGTTATTACACAATAAAATGAAACACAGGATTAAATTAAACAGCTAGTGATCTGAACTGAACTGCATGGAGAAAGTGTTAAATAAATATGTCCATTCTTTCAAACGNTTACTCTTACTTTCATACTGCATTCAAAGACAATAAATGAAACAACTTTAATTCAGCCTTTTAACAAAAATTGGATTATGATAAAAAAAACATCTTTAACATTCCTAATACTATAAACAAATACTCACAGTTGTTATTACACAATAAAATGAAACACAGGCTTAAATTAAACAGCTAGTGATCTGAACTGAACTGCATGGAGAAAGTGTTAAATAAATATGTCCATTCTTTCAAACGNTTAAATTAAACAGCTAGTGATCTGAACTGAACTGCATGGAGAAAGTGTTAAATAAATATGTCCATTCTTTCAAACGTTACAGCGATGACCATGTTATACAATTGATTAGAAGTCTGTGCAAAAATTAAATACAGACACCTATATTTCTTTGACTCGTGTCAGGCTAGTATGTTTTAAGATACGGAAGTCTGAAAAATCCGTTTTTAACTATATTGAAGGGATTCAAAATAATATTTACATTATGCGGGGTAACTTTAAAATTCCATTACGTCCTCGTCTATATTATGATTTCTTTTCGTAAGTAAACATACTGGGAGCACGCGTAATAGTTTAGTTAAAAAACCAGGATTTAAAATACTCTGCGACGCAGTTCAAGCGCCGGGCAAGCAGAACCCTCAAGCATTAAAAAATATTCATCGGACATTAATTAATTTACTGTATGTTTTTTGCCATACTTGGAATAAAACACTTAACGGGTATCTTAAATGGTTGTTACTATTACAAAGAGGTATTGATTTTAGGTAGAAATGGCAATCAGGTTTCAACATGAGTGTAAATGCTTAGCGCTGTTATGATTCGCGTGTGATTTTTCATTCTTTATTTCTCTATTGGAAGTTTCTTTGACTCGTGTGAGCTTTGTGTTTTTGAAGGAATCTGAGGGAAATTCGTCATCATTCGTCCACAGGTAGACACGGGTAGCCCAGAGTGCTGAAGCTGTTTGGAAATGTATTTAGTTGGTAGGAAAACGTCGAGTCTGAGCATCGAAACTATCTCTCGAGTGGGACGAAGACGTGTGCAAGCTGTTAAATAAAGAAGAAAGCGTGTACGGTCACCGCCTGCTATTACATTACAGATTAATTATATGGGATGACTGCATTCTATGACATGTAAATATGAACTGTAGTGTTGCACTATAAGCCTTAGATTCAAAGGCAGGGAAANGGATGACTGCATTCTATGACATGTAAATATGAACTGTAGTGTTGCACTATAAGCCTTAGATTCAAAGGCAGGGAAGCAGCAAAGAATTTAAGAAACTATGTGGCATTTTAGTGAATGCCATCCAGAGGACAAATATCAAGAGCGACGGAGATGTTCTACAGTTTAACATCGCAGATAAGTTAAACGAGAATTTTAATACAATCGGAGAAAAGTTTGAGATTATTATCTACCCATGGCTGTCATATTTTATGTTAATTCAGAATTGACGAAAATTTTACCTCACAAAGCAATGACGGAGAGAGTTGGATTCCTATAGCTATGAAAAAATTGGCTCGGACAACTGTAACTATTTTTCAAGCATTTTGAATTTTCCAAGGTTGATCAATTTTAGTAAGAGAGCAATGATTAAGGCAATCACGAGACGAGCTGGTGTTGCCAAGGCCGCCGATTCTAAAGTTTAATTAATNGGGATGACTGCATCCTATGACATGTAAATATGAACTGTAGTGTTGCACTATAAGCCTTAGATTCAAAGGCAGGGAAACAGCAAAGAATTTAAGAAACTATGTGGCATTTTAGTGAATGCCATCCAGAGGACAAATATCAAGAGCGACGGAGATGTTCTACAGTTTAACATCGCAGATAAGTTAAACGAGAATTTTAATACAATCGGAGAAAAGTTTGAGCTTATTATCTACCCATGGCTGTCATCTTTTATGTTAATTCAGAATTGACGAAAATTTTACCTCACAAAGCAATGACGGAGAGAGTTGGATTCCTATAGCTATGAAAAAATTGGCTCGGAGAACTGTAACTATTTTTCAAGCATTTTGAATTTTCCACGGTTGATCAATTTTAGTAAGAGAGCGATGATTAAGGCAATCACGAGACGAGCTGGTGTTGCCAAGGCCGCCGATTCTAAAGTTTAATTAATTTTTATTTTCTGCAAATTCTATTAAGGTATAATCAGAGTTAGGCCTACATAATTTTTTATTTAAATTATTATTATTTGATTTGCCTGATAATATAATGTAACATAATTGTACAGATATTTGAAACGTCTATGCTNCTATTTTTCAAGCATTTTGAATTTTCCACGGTTGATCAATTTTAGTAAGAGAGCGATGATTAAGGCAATCACGAGACGAGCTGGTGTTGCCAAGGCCGCCGATTCTAAAGTTTAATTAATTTTTATTTTCTGCAAATTCTATTAAGGTATAATCAGAGTTAGGCCTACATAATTTTTTATTTAAATTATTATTATTTGATTTGCCTGATAATATAATGTAACATAATTATACAGATATTTCAAACGTCTATGTNAATTTTTTATTTAAATTATTATTATTTGATTTGCCTGATAATATAATGTAACATAATTGTACAGATATTTGAAACGTCTATGCTTTTTTATATTTTCTGTTAAGTAGTATTTGTTCATCAGTGTCATTGCTATGTCCATTGTACACGGTTTTGTTCCTGAACTGTGTGGTCCAGTTAGCGAGATGTTTCTACAGCAGATAATAATGAATTGTGTTTGTTCATGTGTGCTCGTTATTACTTATCGTAGCTTAATGAGCCAGTAAAATTTTGGAAACAGTGTTCGAAATATAAAGACACTTACATGTTTCAGGATTAGTGAATTTTAGCATTTTTCGTATTCGTTTTAAGGACTACCGTGTGGACCTTGTCGCAACTGTTCAGCAGTTGGGGCCCCTCTGGGCTGAATCAGCGAGTGCAGTTCGCTTTAGTTGCCGGGAGGGTGTGATTCCGAAACGGTGGCGGGCGTCCCCTTACCAAGGTTTGGAGGGGGGGGGGCAACGGTCTAGTTTAGCAATAGTTCCGCTTTCCGACAGCCCGCGAAGTACTTTTGGGGGGTCCTGGACAGGGGTGGCGTCCGCCCGCGAGCACTGGCCAGTCTTTGACGGAGTCAACGGTCCTGGCGAAAGGGAAGCGGGGATGGGATACTTTGGCCACCCTCCGGAGTTTTAAGGTGATGTAGACAGGTATAGTCTATTCGCGGTTTCTTCACAATTTTTAAGTAAAATCTTTTAAACATCGCCCCATGTATGACGTGCTTGGTTCTGTCCTAAATATGTAATGTATAACAAGCGTTTTATACTTGTGTTAACGTAAAAGTAAAGAAAAGTAATTTTTTTGGTAAATTTCACTTCTGCGTATATTTAATCTATAAATTATAATATTTATATTGTAATTGATATGCGTAAAAATAGAGATAAAATAGTTGCGGTGGCAATTCGCAGTAAGAAATAGTTCCTATGCAAAATATGATTACACTGAGTGCGCACGAATGCGGTGCTTTGTCCTTTCGGTGAATTTTTCTAGACTTCGTTAAGCTTTGTTTGCACGAAGAGAAGGAGGAATATCCTGGAACTAGAACTTTAGTAGGGCTTTATAAAAGTTGGAAGTATCCGTGCAAGGACTACATTAGTCAGCCAATCAGCCGAGGACGCGTTTGCGGACATGTAAGATTTCAAGGCAGTAAAGTCGGTGTTCCCAGTGGAAGCGGAAAACGTGTGTGACAAGCCATTCACTCGTCGGAGTAAGCACGGGAAAATCATTTGAGTGTTTTTTATTTTTAATGCAGTTATTTTTTGTAATTTAATTCAATTTTAATACTTTACCTGTAATTAAATTTGAAATCGTTTAGTAACTGTGGCTCAAGTGTGAGATGCTCCTGAACGGACTCAACATTTAAATGGAATTATAATTAACAAGCATTGATTTGAGTCAAAGGATGACAGATGTTAAGACAGATGGTTGAAGTCAACTAATTGTAATGTAATGTGTCAGTTCAGAAATTTTCTTTTTCTTTTAATGTAAACTATTTTAATTGAATTAATACATTTTCTCTGAATATTCCTCTGAAAGTGTTTTTTTTTTAGTTATCACGGAATATATTAAGCCTGTCGATCTAAGTAGAGTAGTTTGAAAATTGTAGGTGTAACGCCCCTTGGATATAATTTAATTATTTTAACAACTGGGTTTAAATCCTGGATCCCAGATACTGGGAGGGTAGAAGTGAGGACCGAAACTCGTCCTAAGGCAATCAGTTACATTTTACTTCTAGATATGACAATGTTTTACACCATTCAGTCACTTATTGCATAGGTGTCAGCAGTTACACTTACACTTATGCACACTTACAACCCACAAGTANTGTTTTACACCATTCAGTCACTTATTGCATAGGTGTCAGCAGTTACACTTACACTTATGCACACTTACAACCCACACGCACGCATTAGTGGCATAAATGACTGGCTTATCCTATCCTGAATCCTAGACACACCAGTTAGACTTTTGATCTACAGTAGATTAGTGACAAGTGTGTGGGCGGGACAGCACTGTTACAACATGTTACGAAAATAGAACTTCAGAACAATAAATCAACATCTTTTACCTTATCATCACACCTCGTACCGCAAATTCAGGAAACTTTACCAAGTCTTTTTCCTAAGCTGAACAATCCACGATTGTTTGTTGGTCTGAACGTTTTTATTTTATTACAGATTTCTTTGACCAAAAACACTGTCACTTGAATACGCTAGTTTAATTAGTTAAGGTTCAATCTTAACTCTAAAATCAACCATGATCTTATAGGGTCTGGCCTTTCTCCACTAGCCGATATTTTTCACCTTTACAAGAAAAAGTATATTTTAATTTTCTTGGCCCGGATAAATTTTGTGTAGTAGGATACAGCCACGTATTCAACATTAACATCACCAAGAAAAGGCTGAAAAAATTTCCTCGAATGTAGCGTTTTATGCAATGAAGCAAGTGATTATTACAAAATTTCTCGTATAGTAAAAAAACAAAATTTTTTTTCACAAATTCCCTTGAAAATTACAACACTACTGCACGGGTGATTTGTTTTCGCAAGAGTTTCATTATTTTAGACTAGCTGCAATGCATTTATTCTTTTATACAATTTCTCTAGCCCTATCAATAATAGTGCATATCAAATTGTTCAACCGTAGTTTCAATGTCAGCTATTTCTTGAGAAACGTTGGTGCTATCATTATGATTTTTACTNTACCAAGTCTTTTTCCTAAGCTGAACAATCCACGATTGTTTGTTGGTCTGAACGTTTTTATTTTATTACAGATTTATTTGACCAAAAACACTGTCACTTGAATACGCTAGTTTAATTAATTAAGGTTCAATCTTAACTCTAAAATCAACCATGATCTTATAGGGTCTGGCCTTTCTCCACTAGCCGATATTTTTCACCTTTACAAGAAAAAGTATATTTTAATTTTCTTGGCCCGGATAAATTTTGTGTAGTAGGATACAGCCACGTATTCAACATTAACATCACCAAGAAAAGGCTGAANAGGATACAGCCACGTATTCAACATTAACATCACCAAGAAAAGGCTGAAAAAATTTCCTCGAATGTAGCGTTTTATGCAATGAAGCAAGTGATTATTACAAAATTTCTCGTATAGTAAAAAAACAAAATTTTTTTTCACAAATTCCCTTGAAAATTACAACACTACTGCACGGGTGATTTGTTTTCGCAAGAGTTTCATTATTTTAGACTAGCTGCAATGTATTTATTCTTTTATACAATTTCTCTAGCCCTATCAATAATAGTGCATATCAAATTGTTCAACCGTAGTTTCAATGTCAGCTATTTCTTGAGAAACGTTGGTGCTATCATTATGATTTTTACTAGTATCTCAGACTAAAGTCGGTAGTTGTTCACAGTTTATGATTTATGAAGTTGTGTTGCAAGAAGATTAATAAAATGAAAATAAGGAAATGATGTTTAAATATTATTTTTAATACCTTGAATTAACTCCTAGATACGTCTGGTGGAATTTAGTCCAGAAAGCTAGCCCTTGAAATGTTATACTTTGGTGACTGGCCAAAATATTCATTCACTGATTCCATATATTTTCATATACTTGCCACCTGTAATTAATTTTGATTGGCAATTTCGTTCGTATATAAAAGAAAGACACTTAATATTTAATTTCACCTCGTCAATAAATTTCTGAAATTAATATTGCCTACACATGAAATATTTACTTAAATGTTGCCACTTGATCTAAACATGACCACAGAATATNTTGGTGACTGGCCAAAATATTCATTCACTGATTCCATATATTTTCATATACTTGCCACCTGTAATTAATTTTGATTTAATGGCAATTTCGTTCGTATATAAAAGAAAGACACTTAATATTTAATTTCACCTCGTCAATAAATTTCTGAAATTAATATTGCCTACACATGAAATATTTACTTAAATGTTGCCACTTGATCTAAACATGACCACAGAATCTTTTCGTTTGGAGAATGCTTGGTATTATAAAACATTTTTAATTGAACTGCATCACATTAAAGGGGTTTTTACAAATTAAATATACAGGATTTTTTATCGCTTTTATAAAGAAGTACGTTCCAGCTCAATTTTATTAAAATCATTTTTTTCCCTTCACACAAACTGTTTACTTCTTACTGGAGCTCACAGAGATTGAGAAAATAATACAATTACAAATTGGACTTGCTACCTTACAGATGCACTAATGAAAACTGGAAAGAACGAATTATAAAAAATATATATATATATAACATGTACGTGGGGTAATAACCTGACGTTGAACATGAGTGCTGTCGCAGCCCAAAAGCAAATCTCTAGCAAATCGTGCAAAAAACTATTGTAATTCTAACATGAACTTCATATTCATAACTTAGCAAGAACAGTTTCACTTACTTAATTGTAGTACCGTCTTGCATATATGTTACGAAAAATAAAATATATCATAAAATATATTTTCAATGAATTTGTAATATCGTATATTTTTCTCGTTATTAAGGAAACGTTTGCGGATATACTTTGACATCCGTCTTCGAACTTATATTAAAACTGATAAAAATTAATTATAAATCTCTCTCTCTCTCTCTCTCCAGCATGTTTAAATAACGCAGAAAAACACAGGGTTGCGAGTTGAAGCACAATATTCCTTGTTGTGCCAAATATTGTAATGAAAAATATAAAACCAATGTCATAGTGAAAAAATTATGCTCAATTCGGCAAAATCTAACACATTTGATTTAATACACGCCGTAATATTTTGAATAAAATATCAAGCGGGCGAATTTCAGGAGACTGTAGTATGATAAACTCTCTGCGTATATTGGAGGCTCAGCTCATTATGCATTTTTAAATCTACGGTATATTTGACAAACCTTTATATTCATTATATATATTTTAACCTAAACTTTTAAATTATATTTATGCTTTAACAGTTTACTAAATATATTATTTGAATTAATCACAGTGGAAATGAGCATTTGTGTATTTTGGGATTATAAGATGCATAAAAATAATATNTATACTTTGACATCCGTCTTCGAACTTATATTAAAACTGATAAAAATTAATTATAAATCTCTCTCTCTCTCTCTCCAGCATGTTTAAATAACGCAGAAAAACACAGGGTTGCGGGTTGAAGCACAATATTCCTTGTTGTGCCAAATATTGTAATGAAAAATATAAAACCAATGTCATAGTGAAAAAATTATGCTCAATTCGGCAAAATCTAACACATTTGCTTTAATACACGCCGTAATATTTTGAATAAAATATCAAGCGGGCGAATTTCAGGAGACTGTACTATGATAAACTCTCTGCGTATATTGGAGGCTCAGCTCATTATGCATTTTTAAATCTACGGTATATTTGACAAACCTTTATATTCATTATATATATTTTAACCTAAACTTTTAAATTATATTTATGCTTTAACAGTTTACTACATATATTATTTGAATTAATCACAGTGGAAATGAGCATTTGTGTATTTTGGGATTATAAGATGCATAAAAATAATATATTCACTGATGGAAGTTATAATTCTCATAAATATGTATATCAGACATGAAAAAAAAACAGAAGAATTAAATAAGCAACACTTGCAAAAGTGCTCAATTAGCGGAGAACGGACGAAACGAGTCGATATTCTGAGTCACATGAAAAGGTAGTTCTGAGGTGACGGGAAGCTTCTACATTCTACGGCAGATACGTGGTGTGCGAATGAAATCTTCCGGACGGATTTTGTAAACGTGCTGGCGGGGAGCGAAATTCTCGTCCACGGGGGGAAAATAACATTCCCGAATTCGCAGGACCGGAAATAGGCAGCAGGTTGCCTCCTCCCACGCCTTCGCGAGGGTTGGGGGGAGGAAAGTGGAAAGCCCGGTGCGTGAACGCTACCAGCGGCAAGTGGAAGAAACATCGTTTTCGTAGCTAGCCCGCCAACTCCGGAGGGTAAATCAGTTTGCCACGGGGCCGTCAGCTGCCTTGGAAGCAGACGTCTTGACAGGGTTCGCATCGCTGTGACATCACTTCCCTTCCGCCCGTGGTGGATACTAGGCGAAGCAAGCTGTGAATTTCCCCAGCACAAAATATTCCGATATATATGTGAACACACATGAGTATTAATTTATACATACACATACTCTCATACCCACGTGAACAAACACACAANCGATATATATGTGAACACACATGAGTATTAATTTATACATACACATACTCTCATACCCACGTGAACAAACACACACACACACACACACACCGAATGGAAAAGCAATCTCTGTTACTTCGTACGTAATCAACACACAAGTTTCAACTGAACGAGACATCTGATTATGTCACTGGATTGTGTCGCTGTTTGATCTACTCGCTGTTACATGACACCAAAGTTAAGTGGCTGCCTTTAAAAAAGTACTTTTAAAAAATCTGCTTGCAAATGGGCGTTCTCTGTGCGTCTGTATATTAGAATATTTATCTCGTTATAAATTAGGTGTTTGGAAGACGGTTTTAAAAATACCGCTTTTGGGGCAGCAGGGATTTTACCAAACGCGCCTAAAAATTGCAACCTCTCTCAACTCCTATCAAATCGACTTAAGATTTTCTCCCAGAAACAATGTATTTCAGTACCATTATCTCAGCATAGTTCCTTTATCGCAAGTAAATTATGCCGCTGCATATTCGCCCAGAATGTTGCATATACTCGATACACCACAATGTTAGTGTTTGCACACCTTGCAGTATATCTGAGTGGGGTGGTCGTTGTTTTGATTTAGGTTGCCTTCTCTAGGGTGTGCTTTACTTTCCCAACGTATAGAAACCAGTAGAGGAGTCACAGCTTGGCAGTTATGTAATCGGGTTCCCATGTTGGTAGCAACCAAACTTCGGCATTAGAATCAGAAAATTCCGTAAGATTATTGCATTTCTGGTTGTTGTGGAAACACTCCTGAAGTCGTTTCTTTGTGATGAGAAGGTTTTGTATAGTACGAGCAGTATGCTCTGCTCTAGGTATTTCGTTTTTAGTTGAAAGTATATAAAATACAGGATGAGTCGTTAATTTATGCTAACCTGTCGTAAGCGGAGTCCTTAGGGCAAATAAATACGGATATATATAATAAATACGAATATATATATAATAAATATGAACATTTATGTATAAAATAGGGTTTACAGTCACTTCGGAGGGTGGTAGACGCCCCCGAAAGTGGAGATTTGAAATTTGTGATAAACTATAAATTGGAAATTAATTGCGATTAAGCTACGAAAAGTAGCATACCGGCAAAGGATACACGTTAGGTAACCAAATAAAACGGTGTTGACGAAGAATACGCCCCTGCATGCATTACATAGAGGTTGGTGCTATCGTATTGTTTAGAACATTGTAACCCTCCGCTTGAAGCATTTGGTTGGAAAGCAGATTAGTGGTTGCCTGTGAAATAGGTAGTCTACACCACTGTCGTGCGTGGCGTGGCAACCGACAAACTGGCCCATGTTCTA
Organism: Clitarchus hookeri; assembly: GCA_002778355.1. Taxonomy (NCBI): domain Eukaryota; kingdom Metazoa; phylum Arthropoda; class Insecta; order Phasmatodea; family Phasmatidae; genus Clitarchus; species Clitarchus hookeri. The sequence continues at coordinate 143,263 of NQII01004452.1, forward strand.
GTCCTAATGCAGCGGTTGACATTTCACGCACGGGAGTGGTACAAGATGCCCACCTCCCAAACAACCGTTAATCTGCTTTCAAACTAAATATGTTAAGTTAACGGTCAGGATTAATAGATACTACCAAGGCGAATTTTTTTTATTAATCTACACATACTGATTAATAACATGTAATGTCAAATTGCTTCAAGCAGTGGGTTACAAAGTTCTAAGCAATATGAGGGTTCCAATCTTTATTTAATTAATTAAGGGGTGTACTTTCCATAACAGTTTTCTGTAGTTACCTACACTGTATTCATTTGTCTGTATGAGCTACTTTTCGTTGCTTTATCGCAAGTAATTCCCAATTTATCACCACATAACATAATTCCACTCTCCACTTTTGGGGACATACCGCCCTTCAAAATCACTATAGATCTTAAAGTCGTAAAAAGTTTTCCTTATTTGTTTTTACTAAGTAATCTGCTCGTGTTGGGATAGCATACATTAACGACTCATTCTGTATAGGACCACGACCAAAAGTAATGTTGTCATTACTGCTTGCAGGCTGTTTCCTGCAACTAGAGCACTCCCTTTTCGCCTTTTGTTAAGTTTCATAACAGAGCAAAGCAAAAATTTGCACCTTACTGCCAATGTACCTTTGATAATGCAGCATACGTATGTGCATTTTATTGCGTCGTTGAAGACGTGGGGGTGAGAGTTCACTTTTATCTCTTGTATGGCTAAGCAGGTGTTTGCCTGGGATCGTCCAAAGAGATAAATGAAATTAGTCCTGTATGATAAACGATATCCATTACCTGCTTCACTGTCTGGTTCTTTCCTAAGAGAAGATTTTTCACATTTATTGACATCTGCATTTGCACTGAGCTAATACACTTTTCGAGAAGAATGGCTCTCGTATTAGGAACTACCAAATATTTTCCGGCAATAGATCTTGAACAGATGACCGAATTGATATAACTCATCTTCCTATCTTGTATTCTGAAGTATTTCCAGTAATATTAAGCTGCCCTATTCTTCGAGCTTGCTTTGCACTAGCATGAAGTATTGAGAGGAGAACTTCCGCACACAACACTTCTCGCGATGTACTCACTAAACATGGTTAAGAAATTCTAGCAAAATGTACCGCTTCAAGATCGTCCTTTTTACTTGGACGTCTCTGTTTGACATCTGTGGTATGTGTAAACACTCTTAAGAAACATATATTTAAGGTTATTATTCTCAGACTTGTACAAAGTTGTGAAAATAACAATTTTCCTCTCCAAGAATGTGCAAACATCTCCTCCTACAGATGAAGAAGAATGCAAAACAATATAATTATTGTTATGACAAAATTTAACGCCACACAGAAACACATAGATTGTTAGAAACTAATTATTAGGAAAAATACATTCAAAATCACACACACACGCATACAATAATATCAAAGTATTTCAGTTAGGGTTATTAGTACTGAGTAATCACTTGTGAGCGTATGCAAATCAATATTTGTGAACAGATATTTAAAAGATTATCATTGTCATCACTTGCATAAGACATTGTTCTGAGCATTTCCAGGGGTTAAATAATCGACGTAGAAACTAGTTCTGATTGGAGGAATGTCTAGTTAACCGCTACACGAAAACGAGTTCCGTTATTGTGCTAGGACGACAGGAATTGAACTGGCATGGCAATGTATAAAGAATAATTATTCGTTAAAAGTAATTTAAATAGTAAAAGTAAAATTTGAACATAAGTTTATCGTCTAAATTAAGTCAAGGAAACAGTTTTAGTTTGGTGTCGCATGTTTGCTAGTTTTTAAATTGCAATTAAAAAACATTCTCAAATCCTGTGATCTTCGCAGCCTCGTGGAAAGATTTTCTTCCAAATCGTTTTTAACTAAATCACAATCATCGAAGTGGGGAAATATCAGTGCTTTAACAGGTATTATCTTGCATCAGCTCTCTCTATTAAATTTATAAACAAACCCAAATTAAAAGAAATCCGCTAACCTTGCATGACAATGATTTCTCTCAACGCTTCAGTTTTTGCACTCTACTTGCCATTATCAAAGATAGTTTTTAAAAATGCCAATGTCAGAGACGAACACCTGTAAAAAAATACAGTTAACACCCTTCTGTTACAAATCAACCGATGACGCTATTGATGTCCTTTTAAAACCCACTCATGAATATCGATGCAATGTCGAGATCGCGAATAATATGTATATGGCGTTAATTATTACTTGTGACATTAAAAAAAATATTTATTCACATTTATTCGCGACACGAACAAAATATTACCACCACATGCCTATGTAACTAATATCACAGAGTCGATCAAAAACTTTAAAATCCTCGTAATCATGAATAATGTACTGTTACTCCAGTTGTACTATAAAACATTTAACGAAAAATAGAAAATTCATTATCAATCAAGTTAAACACTTGAACAGTGAAACACTGATGAGGCCATCGCATTGGAGTATTCTAGGATGTGTTGCGGCACATCGACTTTGTTTACTTATGCATTACAGTGGCGTGTGTTGAACTGTTGCAAGGTAAGCTGGTGCATGCTCACTGCCGTACATTCTCGATGCACGCAGCAGGAGCCAGTGACCATCGTGCAGCCTAGGGAAACTGAATGCATTCCGACCACTCACACGCGAGCAGCAAGGGGCCCATTATACACGTCCGTTGGCGTCAGCTGCCGAGCTACGTTTTATTGGTGGAAATGTAAACTAGCAAGCAGCACAGCACCTACAGCACAGAACTTACACCAGCTTACCTTACGTTCACCACACGCCACTACATTACAATGATTATTTTTAATTCTGGAATAGTTAATTTTCATATGTGTCATAACAGTATCCAAGACGTGGAGCTGTGCTACAATTAAAGCAAAGTAAAGTAAATTACATTAAAGTGAACTCCACCAATCCGATGGCCCCATCACTGCTCTAGTGCGGGCCGCATTCATACGTATAACGTGTCTAACCATCGTGTGTCGTCACTTCAAATTGAAAAAAATAAAAATCAACAACGCATTTTAAATGAAACAGTCNGTGGCCTCATCACTGCTCTAGTGCGGGCCGCATTCATACGTATAACGTGTCTAGCCATCGTGTGTCGTCACTTCAAATTGAAAAAAATAAAAATCAACAACGCATTTTAAATGAAACAGTCCAGTCAAGGTGGAATAAATATAACTACTACAATTTCATGGGAATTTTAAATTTTGTCCTATAATTTTGTGGAGGCGAGTAAAAACGTAATAAATAGTTTTTACAGGAAAAAGAAAACCTTAAGCCGTAAAAAAAGTAAGAAAAAAGAGACACCTTGTGAGGGGAACGTCTATTTTCCTAGCAACCCTAGTTTGTAGTTGTGTTGGTTAGTTTTTTTGAAAGTACTTCCAGTTTAAAAAAAAAAGGTAATGATAATTAAAATCTTCAATTTTCGTAATGTGTGTGCCGTACTGTGTATAAAAAGGATACTTAAGTAGTTAAAATATTTTATATGTGAATGAGATTTGAACCCTGGTCAAATAATAATAATAAAAAAAGAGACTTTTAAGTATAACTTCGATATTTTTATAACATTCCACAAGCATAATTTCAGTTTCTATTAAATTTAGTGTATTTCGGGTGTTGTTAAATGATACAAACTCCTGATGCTGCTCTTTGAAGTTTGAAATAATAACTGCAGTAGAAACGATAGTTTTATGATTACAGCGGCGAAGAGAGTTTCGTGTCGGCTCGGCACTGTTTGTCCCCGGTACCTGAAACTATGCAAAATACGGAGACTTTCCGTATTTTGCATTTGCGGATTCAGCTCCGTTTTTTTCTCGTCACGGATTGCGTTTCCGTATATTTGCTGTACATTTCCGTCAAAAAGCAGCATCAGGCTTCTTTCTGCAACATGTAACAACACTTACATTACACTGTCTTTAATAGAAACACAAAAAAAAAACTGTTTATGGACATTATTAGAAATACTGCATTTATATACCTAAACCGTATGAGATGTAGGTAATTTATTACAGTTGCAGGCGTCTAACTTTTGACCCGAGTTCAAATCTCGTTCAGATATAAAATATTTCAACTTTTTGTGAATTTTCTGTACAATACGAAATTTAAAGACTTTGTCATCAATATTTTTTTTAAACTGGATGCAACAAAGAAATAACGGAGAGGTTACGTGAATTCACGGAAAGTTTTGTGAAATGTAGGGAAAGTCGTTTTTTTTAATCATTTTGTCCGTAATTTTACGTAGAATTTACGGACACGTCTGGATACATTTCTACCAGCACTTTTCCATTAAATGAAAGAACATTTTTTAACAGTGCACAATTACTGTAACAGAAAACTCTTTCCCTCCAAGCGTCTATCATCTGCTCCATATGGCTTTATAAGCTAATATATTGTTATCACCATCTTTGTCAAACGTCCGTTCAGCAGAAACAGACCACACATTCTGACACGAGCCACGCAAGTCCACCGACATGGAGTAGTGTGCTGGAGAGCCAATATCACACGTGTTCAAAATAGACAGTAAAACATGCAGTAGAGCTCGTTCCCGAGCTGAGAACACATTTGTCGAACGGTCCTGGGCGTATTTTCTGTGGACGATACTTGCAACGAGAGTAAGTGATTAAATTAAAAATTACTTCGGACGTACGCAAAACTCGATGATTTTTTACAGTAGCCATTCGCTTTGCCTGGATACAGAAAGAGATGCTGGTTCCCGAAACGTCGCTGCCGGTTCGTCGAGAAAACTGTCCGTGTTCTTCTGTATTGCCTTCGCTGTGTCGTCAGGTTTACAGTTTACATACTTGGCTTCGTCTCAGTGTTCGTCTGTGTTGTCTTTGTTAGGCGGCCGGCTACAATTCTGCGCTTGTATTTGTATATGACGTCTTGTCTTTGTTTCTCGTCCATTTGTTACTAGTCCAGATTTATTTAGTTTAGTTTACTAGAACACTACTGAATTGCTTGTGGGATTATTATTATGTTTTTAAATATTTGTTGACAACATCTAGTCTTGACTTGTTTTCACGTGTGTTTCAAATGTCACCCTCTGTGTTTCCTTTTGCGACATAGCTCTGTGATGGAGTGTATCATAAATAATTTCTCATGGAATCAGTCCTAAGGATATGGATTATCATTCCTGCATAAAAGCCCCCGAAGTTTCTGGATTGTTCCTGAAGGNTGTGTTTCCTTTTGCGACATAGCTCTGTGATGGAGTGTATCATAAATAATTTTTCATGGAATCAGTCCTAAGGATATGGATTATCATTCCTGCATAAAAGCCCCCGAAGTTTCGGGATTGTTCCTGAAGGTAATCGGCGCCCTGCAAAATGACGCCCAAGGGTGTTCCATGCATCCTCAGTACGGTTGAGTTCCGGTAACCTGGCATGGCNGGTAATCGGCGCCCTGCAAAATGACGCCCAAGGGTGTTCCATGCATCCTCAGTACGGTTGAGTTCCGGTAACCTGGCATGGCCAATCGAATTCTACGATACGTTCTGTTTCCAGGTGCTCAGCCACCAATGCAACTCGAAGTGCATGGGCATTTTTATCCAGAAATAGGAAATGCCAACCCATTTCACCCGTATGAAGTTTGACATTCGTTTACTAGAATAGTCGACTTCCTAAGGTTTCCGCTTTTATTTCTGAAGGATAATAAGTGACGGCAAAACTAAACTTACATCTAAAAATTACGTTCACGTCCATGATTCGAATAGAAGCTGCCTCAACTACCTTAGCCAGGAAAGTCGCCGAGCCGAGTGGAACTATTGTAGAATTATGAATGCACCACTTGTTTGTCAGCTATTGCGGCAAATCTCACTCTTCACTGAGCATGTTTTAAACCGACTCGTAAAAAAATCCCTGACTGCGACTTCGTGTATTTTAGAGCAACTCTGCCTTATATAGTAGTGCTGCCAATGAATTAGAAAATTCGTTTCCACAGCTTATGTATAATTGGCCTGATGTATTCTATTCGCGATTTTTTCAAACTTTTTGAATCGAACCTTTGAAAAATCACCCCATGTACGACGTGTTTGGTTGTTTCGGAAACATGCCTTTTATTTTAAGCGTTTAATATTTGTGTTAATATAAAAATGTTTTATTTTTGGTTAAATTAAACTTATACTTATATTTGCTTTATAAATAATATTATTTATTTCATAATTAATATGAATAAAACCAGCGAGCAAACAGGCGTGTTGGCAATGTCTTATAATAAACAGTTCTCACCTGAATATTATCAAACTGAGTGCGCGCGAATGTGGTGCGTTGTCCCTCTGGTTTAATTTTCTATACTTTCTTAAGCTTTTTTTTGCATGAGGCGGAGGAATATCCTCGAAGTTGAACTTTAGCAAGGCTCGGTAACAGTTGGCAGCAACCATAAATTGACTATAACAACATATTTACCGCGAACAGCCTTTATAATTTAAGCACTTTCGAAATAAACCTAAAAAAAAAAAATCACAGGCCATATTACAGCAAACACTAACATGCTAGCTTATATTTAAGTTGGCAGTCATTAAATAAAAACCATTCCATGATTTGACGTTTTATTGCGAGTGTAATGTTTAAATTTGTAGCCAATGAAGTTGGCGCTTCTTGTTTTATACAGATAAGAGTACGTATTTGCGTATTATTAATACGGTAATTTATCTTACCAGTCCACACTTTCACTTTTATGGCACGTGAATAATGTGATCAGACACATAGAAATACTCGTTTGACATATGGCGAAATGATACGAAGTTAGAAGTAAAGTAGATTCCAAGCAGGGCTGTCAAAAGTGCTCAATTAACTGTGAACAGCCTATATTACTTGCAATTTCATAGTTTCTCTTGAACGAGGCGCAGATACCATAGCTTATGTTCGCGACAATGTAACCTGTTACACGTAGCGTACTGTTAACGTACTGAAAGAGAACAATAAGTAGGAGTTTCAAACGTGTTTAGTAAACAAAGAACAATTTCCATTAAAAAAAGAAACCAGGGTGTGGTCTTTGTCAGGGGACGCGGATGTAGAATCTCGTCTCTTTTTTTTTTTTTGGCTTTCGTGGTTTAAATCGATAGATACAGACGAAATATTTGGTTTGGCACCGTCATCAGCACGCTAGCACATCGGAGACGCGAAATAGTACTGCCGGGAAATTTTCACCCACTCCCAAAATGTCTGCCAGTCGCCGCCGGCCCCTTATTTACACCGAGCGCATGCGCAGCACCATCTTAAGGCAATGATTGCATTGCAGTCGTACGCCGATCGAACGAGACCACATTTATTTCAATCGTGTTGTTAGTCACGAAGTTATAGTGTCGGAGATGGATCACCCTGCAGACGGTAACATCGCAGTTTCCGTCCTGGTATCCCACGTGTCTGTCTGATTTCAAAGCTGGAGTGATTACTTGAGGTTCGCGTGTGCCGAAGTGCAAATTTTCATCCGCCGAAGAAGTTGCCGTGGTCCCTTGCGTGATGACTGCGCCCGTTCCCCTCATTTGGTATTCGGCGAGGAGGTCGCAAAACCCGGGTGGGGGCCATCAGATCGCCGGTCGTCGTCGGGAGAGTGTCCTCCAGGGAGGAGAAGGACGCCGGGAGAGAGTCCACCGGGACTTATTGCGCCTGGTTACGACGGCGGTTCTCGTCCACTACTCGAGGGTGCGCGAGGACCCTACTTGCAGCTGTTCTTGCCCTCCCGAGCTCGGGGTTACGACCCCGCACAGCCCTTCCCCCTCCCCATCGGTCACAACTCATAAACGCACTCTTGCCAACCGTCGACTGACCACGACCGAGTGTTTTCCCTGCAAATATACGTCCCTGTCCGCCAGCGAGGGAGCCATAAAAAAACTGAGTTTCCTTTTTATTTCCGGCGTCCCGGGGTGCGCGTGTATGCTAGCATGTCGGAAAAATATTAATCTTACATAACCAGCGTTCGGCCTAGGACGAGCGTTAAAAAATACCTCGTTTTAAAACTATGAAAGGCGGCATTCAACCGAAATATAAATAGAGGTACGCTGTGCGTGTGAAATTATCCTATTTCAATATATTTTGTGGGAGTGAAGTGGAGAGATATGGGCGGCTCTTGACATCGAGGTCTTGAGAGCCGATGAGAGTGAGCGAGGTGAGTATGGAGCAGCGCCGGTATGCAAGGACGGGGAAGACGGGGGATCCCCGAGGAATACTCCACCGACCAGCGGCATCGTCCGGCACGATTCCCAAGTGCGAAAATTCTGGAACGACCCCGCCAGGAATCGAAC
>NQII01004452.1:151778-204571 GCA_002778355.1 Clitarchus hookeri
GGGGGGGAGTTAGTCACTACACCACTACAGCCACTACTTTAACACCTTACGTCATGTTGGTGTGCACACAAAATCATAAGAGCGTTCAGGAGTCTAAAATTATTTTATAAATTTACAGTGTGTTCAACTCTTTTTTTTCATTGTGCGGCCAAGACGAATCGGGTTCGATTCCCGACGAGGATCCTCCTGAATTTTCGCACGTGGGAATCCTTTCGAACGATGCCGCTTGTCGGCGGGTTCTCTCGGAGATATCCCGTTTCCCCTGCCCTTGCATTCCGGTGCTGCTCCATTTCCAGCTAGCTTCGCCCTCATCGGCTCCCAAGACCACGTTAAGAGCAGCCCAAACATCTCTAATATTTAGGTGAGAACTGTTTATTATTGGACATTGCCAATACGCCTGTTTGCTCGATGGTTTTATTCATATTAATTATAAAATAAATAATATTATTTATAAAGCAAATATAAGTATAAGTTTAATTTAAGCAAAAATAAAATATTTTTATGTTAACAGAAATATTAAACGCTTAAAATACAAGGCATGTTTTCGAAACAACCAAACACGTCATACATGGTGAGATTTTTCAAAGGTTTGATTCAAAAAGTTTGAAAAAACCGCGAATAGACTACATCAGGCCTATTATACTTAAGCTGCTAATTGTGTAGCTATCCAACTCAAAAAAATTAAGTAATCATGNATAGACTACATCAGGCCTATTATACTTAAGCTGCTAATTGTGTAGCTATCCAACTCAAAAAAATTAAGTAATCATGTACCTGACGATTATATTCATATGCTTACCTGGAGACACTGACAAATTACAACAAACAACGTTATGTTGAAACGTAATCAGTTCAAACCGTCATGTGCATGGAACAAAAACCAAACTGTATTCAGTTGCCGCCAATTTAATCCTTACATTTTGAGTTGGATGTGTGTTTACTCTAAACCTGCATTGGTGATTTCAATCAGTAGAATAATTTTACTGAATCTTCAGTTAATGAGCTGTTANGTGTTTACTCTAAACCTGCATTGGTGATTTCAATCAGTAGAATAATTTTACTGAATCTTCAGTTAATGAGCTGTTATCTACTGGCGAAACAGTGGAGTGCGCAGAGGTATTACTGCCAGACCAGTGCTGTTCACTTGGAATCAGTAGAAATCACTGTTTAGTCATGAAATGATCAGTATAGTTCTACTGATTCAAGTGGGCCAGTTTCATCAGGTATGCAGACAAATTCGTTTCCCCCTTGCGCTGATTTGGCGCTGTTGCCACATAGTTTCTCAGGATGGCAATCGTTCCTCAATCTCCCCTGGTCATCGTGGTGCATAACGAATACCAGTTAAAAACGATTACCATCTAAACAAAGACTAACTTGGAAAGTAACACGCAGTTTATTTACTAATATACAGAGGTTTAATCCATTTTACAAATGTTTCTACTGTCACACAAAACTATTTGTAACAATTAAAAAGAGAGATATCTCCCAAACACCCACACATCTTGTTTATAATTTTTAATGTATTTCCAACGTACGAATTAAAACTTGTATTAGATGTTTGCGTAATAAACACGTTTAAAGCTTGGCTTCACCTGTTTGCAGAAATTATTCGTTTTTGTGTCGTAATTTCGGTTTCAGAGTTATTATTGGGAATGTCAAGTTGTTTAATACTTTCGTATCTCATTGTCACTGTGTCTTATTTCCTGTTTGCAAAAAGCTAGGGACTTATTCATCGAATATAAATATGAAGCTGACTTTTTACAACAAGCCGATAAAAAACAATTAAAATTACGCACAAAAATATTAACTAGTAAAATGTACATTTTCCACAATTATTCATTGTTATTAATTACTACGAATCCGAAATCATGACGCGAAAACGAAGAACGTCTGGAAAGGAGGTGAAGCCGAGTAGCTGAATACTGCGCAGTTGTGATGCGCAGTCTACCTTACATTCCTTCTACGTGCGAAGTAGGCTAGGCAAACCGTCGTGCTTTGTGTTCGGCGTGGCAGGTCCTGGAATGAAGATTCCGCGCAACAAGTCGGGAGTGGCGCGGGAGCTCAATCTCGGCTGCGTCAGGGCACCGTATCTTTGCACGACGCCGCGTGAGAGCCGGCAAAGGGAAGAGGAGCGAAGTGACAACTCCGAGAAACTAGAAAATCCCGACCGGGATCCCCGCCATGCATGCCTTATCAACCAGCGGTTCTTGCAGAAGGAATCTCGCAACGCCAGCGCACCAACCAATGTGGGATAAAAGAAGAAGTTCTCTACCAAATTCGTTAATCCGCCTAGCGATTCATGATTAGGTAAATTTCGTTTGCACATAGTCGTAAATACTTTGTCAAGGGTACGTCTTACTACGTTGTGTTGGGGTTATTACTATAAATTCCTCTTTGCATTTTACTATTTATTGCATATTATGTTATTACACGGTTGCAATAAGAAGAAAACGTGTTGATATTCAACACTTTATGTTATTGATTTGTGAATTAATTATATTTATTTGATATATTCTTATGTTAGTATTTCAGGATGGTCAAACTATCGAAATTTTTTTGTCCTAGAAAATTATATTTAGTGAAATATCGAGGAATCCAGTAAGTATGTTGTATAAACTTACGCATTAGCGACAATATGAATTCCTCATTTTAATTGATATTCAATTTAAATTATAATGTACAATCTATTCTGCTGTAGCAACCACACGAATGTCTGAAAAGCAAACCGCCGTGTATTATACTGTAATATTATTTAGGTTAGCCATGCGCTCCGACTTGCAACAAATATAGCGAAATGCAAAATTTTCTACGTTTAAGAAGTATAAGAATGCGGTAATGAGACTTCTTACTCATCAACTGATTTATTTATACGCACTATATTGAGGCACTGGCCGGTTTACAAATGTACGTGTCGTGAAACCTACAAATACTTTTATTATAAAAATAAATATGAGCTCTAGTAGGCTTAGTTAATGATAATTACATTACAAGAACATTACAAACTAAGAACTAAATTACAAAAAAAGAAAAACAACAATCTTCATTGATATAGCTAACTCAAACTGACAGTGTAATTATATTTGTCTAATATAAACGTACCAAAAGATAGCTACATAATTGGTAATAAAACCAATCATAAACAAATAAAATTACTCATCCTTCATCAGTGCATCCAAATTTTAGAACTAATACTACCACACTTTCAAACATTAATACGTTACCAAATACGGAACACGAAATCACGGTAGGTCATTTATGCTGTATTTGGCTACTTGAACCTAACTTGGAGCAGAAGACTGACATTTTATATATGAAGTTATGTCTCGGAAATAATTTCGTCAGGAGTATCACGAAAATCGAAACGAGTGAAAACGAATACATTTTTGTTTAGAAGTAGTGTGTACACAATACAGTAAACTAAGTATTGCCGCCCGTAATTGCTTAACATTTTTAAACATTATTAAAGCAGCTGTAAATTGCGTTAGAAAAATTGTGTTCCACATGATCTCATTAGTTATTTTTAATTATTTATTACCATTTTATATAATGATGTAATTTAATCGGATTTACATTGTACGATATAGTTAATAGTAACACTAGATACAACAAATTTTAATGCTAAAATATTTTCTCACATATAATAATGTTTAACGAAGATTGTTATAGGCTATGAGCACTTTTGAAACACATCTCATTTGGAATAATATTCAATAATTATATTTTATTTTAGCCTTAGACGTTAACTTCCAAGTGTAGTGGAATATACATACTGTATTTATTACATGCATGGCCATATTTCTTTGAAAAGGTGGTTTAAGTTTTAAAAAAAAGGCTGAAAGGACAACGTAATTAGGGCCTCAAAGGTGCTCACTTTACCGTGAACAGCCCATAGTGGGCATATTTTTTATTANAGGCTGAAAGGACAACGTAATTAGGGCCTCAAAGGTGCTCACTTTACCGTGAACAGCCCATAGTGGGCATATTTTTATTACGTATACGCGAAAAGAAAAGAAAAAGCAAAATATTATATTTTGCATACTCTGCGATCGTGTTGTAATTGTTGTTCACCAATTAAATATATTGAAATACTTTAATTTAACGTTTCGAAGTCTATCAGATGGATGAATCGCAGCATTAAATACTTATTCAGAGCACGCGACGGTAAAAACTTATGCTTGCACCAACAAAATAGCCATGATAATCTTTACGTTACTAACAATTATTAAGTTTTTCTTATAGAATATTTTGTCTCCGAAACAACAGCGTAAACGCAACAGAACTCATGTTCACGTAGCAAATTACCGCATTTTTCTGTATTTTTCTGTTGACGAAACTCCTTTCTAGTGCCAACATAATTTGTCCGGAAATATTTTATTTATTCGGATAAAATCTGCATATTAAGTTGGCCACATTCTAGGAAAAAATTTTTTAGCTGGAAGAAGACTTTCTCTGAATGTAAGATTCCCGATATCGAAATAAGAATGAACTTCGTTGGNAGTGGAATATACATACTGTATTTATTACATGCATGGCCATATTTCTTTGAAAAGGTGGTTTAAGTTTTAAAAAAAGGCTGAAAGGACAACGTAATTAGGGCCTCAAAGGTGCTCACTTTACCGTGAACAGCCCATAGTGGGCATATTTTTAATTACGTATACGCGAAAAGAAAAGAAAAAGCAAAATATTATATTTTGCATACTCTGCGATCGTGTTGTAATTGTTGTTAACCAATTAAATATATTGAAATACTTTAATTTAACGTTTCGAAGACTATCAGATGGATGAATCGCAGCATGAAATATTTATTCAGAGCACGCAACGGTAAAAACTTATGCTTGCACCAACAAAATAGCCATGATAATCTTTACGTTACTAAGAATTATTAAGTTTTTCTTATAGAATATTTTGTCTCCGAAACAACAGTGNACCAACAAAATAGCCATGATAATCTTTACGTTACTAAGAATTATTAAGTTTTTCTTATAGAATATTTTGTCTCCGAAACAACAGTGTAAACGCAACAGAACTCATGTTCACGTAGCAAATTACCGCATTTTTCTGTTGACGAAACTCCTTTCTAGTGCCAACATAATTTGTCCGGAAATATTTTATTTATTCGGATCAAATCTGCATATTAAGTTGGCCACATTCTAGGAAAAAATTTTTTAGCTGGAAGAAGACTTTCTCTGAATGTAAGATTCCCGATATCGAAATAAGAATGAACTTCGTTGGGATACGATGTTTCAAAAACAGAATGTTCTACCGTTATAAAGTGTTGCAGTGGGATGCACTCGTGTTTTGCCACCAGGCTAAGAAGGTAACCTCTACTACAGTTTGGGACAATCAATGTTAAAATGTTGGCAACCAAGACTTTTCGCTACTAGGTAAGCGCTAGTGTCGGCATTGTACGGCATTTTCTCTATTTTATAAGTTAAAAAACAGGATAACTCTAATAATCATGAATCAAATATAAAATAACTTCGTAACATAGTAATATCTTTCTCTTTTATTATCAATGTAACTTCAAATTTTAATTTAAAGATAGCTTTTCGAACACTGCCCACCTAGCAGCAGAAATTTTCCCTATGACAAACTCTCCCATGAGAAATCACGTTTTGTTCCTAACCTGAATAGAATAAACCTTAGCCAGGCCAGTGAATTCACTTGGAACCAGCATAAGTCACTGTGAAATCAGTGACTACCAGTAACCAAAATAATATGTGAGAATTTAACTGATTCTATTAAAATTGTTTCAATAGATTTGCAATCAAATTAATTGACTTGGAACCATAGACTAAATATAAGGTAGACCGATCTCGCTGGTTGCGCACAACCAATCTCCGCGTCCCGACATTTAACTGGTTTTTTGCCAACACGTCTAACGAAAACGGCATGGTTTGGATTCTAGTTAGAAAACTGATTTGTTTACAAATGCTNGGTTTTTTGCCAACACGTCTAACGAAAACGGCATGGTTTGGATTCTAGTTAGAAAACTGATTTGTTTACAAATGCTTTGAGATTTGTGTACACTTCCTCTAACCAATTTGCAATGCAGTTTGATGAAGTTCAAATTGGTAAAAGCATTATATTCATATAATAGTTCTTGTCATTTAAAAATTAAAATATAAACAAACACTTTCATCACTGTTGACCATGAGACTGACAGTTGTGTATGATTGGGATAGGTCAATGTTGGGTACATGCACAGTAGCAGAATAAGCGGTCTACCTCATCTCCAGTCTATGCTTGGAACAGTTCTGACTATTTCGCTTTTAGAAAGTTGAGGAATCTCGTGACCAGTTCCATCTGTTTAGCCCACATGACCGTTTTTTGCACTGCACACATTTGGCGTACGTCGTGCATTATTCAAGACGAGCACGAGCTACGAGGTTGGCTTTGTACGGCGATAGCCAACTACGTTCGTTTCTAACCGCTCTTTATCCATCTGGACCGCACATCAACTACTACCACTCACGCTTATGTAAACCTTTCGGCCGTTTGAGAAGTATTGGCCTCTCGCTAGCAGCGNGCACATCAACTACTACCACTCACGCTTATGTAAACCTTTCGGCCGTTTGAGAAGTATTGGCCTCTCGCTAGCAGCGTGGGAATCTCAGGCTGGCATTGCAACGGATATACGACGAATTCCGTTCCCACGGTAGCTCTGCAATAGTAACTTACAGTTTAAAATTTAAGCATTTTATACGCAGTGCACATTTCAAATGCGAGGGGTGGCAAAGATAACTATTATAGGTGCTAAATCATGAACCAATGAGACCACCGTGCCAAAACGGCATAACAGTGTTGATTCTTTTGCCGCTAGCAAGAGTTTAGTATGTGGGATGTTTTATCACCACGTATCATAACGAGATGCTCTGCTCGGCTTTAGTTACTTCGGTTGTAGCTGGAGGCGCTTGTCCCCAAAAATATAACGTTACTAAGTTAAACAGTACATTTTTTATTAACATTTTTATTGTTTACCAAGTTCGTACGTATACGTTTTATTTGATAACATAGTAAATATTTTATTTAACATCGGTAAATATTTAACAAAGCTGTAATTTTTTTTAGCCTCTGTTTTGTTTGATGGCCGCTTGACAGCGCTGAGTTTCGGGGGTGACCTCGGTGTGCCTTGACGTGAGGTTTCACCGGTCAAGTGCGTGCAGACTGCCGGCAGGGCATTCGCTGTAAGACCACGCACAGAAAAAGGCGTGTTCGGTTCGCCGGGTCTGACTCGTGTTTGCACTGCATGAAGGAGCACTTTGGCGTCGGGCACAAGTGTCCTATCACTGAACTTATTTTANGCGTCGGGCACAAGTGTCCTGTCACTGAACTTATTTGATTCAGCTTCTGTTTGTTTTGTGATCTTTAAAGTAATACTTGGAATATGAGAAATGTATTTAATTTGCGAACGAATTCACAATTTCACTCGATCGGCGGACGAATAAAATAATCGGGCTGACAGGAGTTTTAAATTTACCTGCGGCAAAAGAATACAAATTGGGAAGTAATTCAGATCCCAAGCACGGCTTTCAAATGTGCTTATTCAACCGCGAGTAGCCTGCAAACAAGATTCTTCTGGAGTGTACGTCCGGGAGGGGAGGGCAACGCCCACCATAGTTACGGGCTGCTTGTAAGGCAAAGTCCGAAGGAGCCTGTTTCCCTAACAAGTGTCATGGAACGAAGTACAAAGATGCAGAATGCAAAGACGGGGAATATGGGAGATCCCTGAGAAAGCCACAGGCAGCATCCGCCACGTTTCCCGCATGCGAAAATCTGAGGTGGTACCACTGGGAATCGAGTGTGTATCGCTGTGCCTTAGGATCAGTATGCTGAGTGCACAGTCATCAAGCTCACTGTATGAAGGTGATCACTTCTCAAGCAAGGGGGTAACACAACAATTGGGGATTTTGGGCTTATTACATCATACCTAAATTCTCAAAATCCTAAATCAATTTATCATACCGAATTTTAAGGGCATGGTTCAAGTGGTTCGCAAATCGTGGCTAACTAAGCTTATAAAAGGCTGTGAGACTTATTACTCCACACATATATTCTTGTAGTCGTAAATGATACCTACGTACTAAATTTCAAGGTCATAACACAAACAGTTTACAAAATGGTATCCAACTTGGGGGCATAACATGCCATATATTCTCAGGGTGCTTAAGTACTGGATTTTAAGGGCGTAGCTTAAATGTTTCGTAAATAGTGGTCAACTATCACTATAAAAGGTATTGAGGCGTAAAATGACAGAGCAGGAGGAAGCGCGCATGGGGGTAGGTGACATGGCCGAGTTAACCTCTTGTTTTCCTGCCAGCCGCCATATCCCAGTAGTCCCCATTTCACACTACTGATGAGGAAACCTTTAAAATGAATGGAACTGTCAACCGTCACAACTGCGTGTACTGGACCAATGAAAATCCTCATATTGTGGTAGAACAAGCTGTTAACCTTCTGGTTTAAGTTTGTGATGCGATATGTCAGCCAGAGTACTTGTGGAGTCATTGTTCTTTGACTTAACATTGACAGGTGAAAGTTACCGTACCATGTTGCAGAAAAATACTGTATGAGCTGTTCACCAGCTATACCCAGATGACGATTTTTTTTCCCCCAGCAGGACGGTGCACCGCCACATTACCATCTAACCGTACGGTCGCTCCTGCATGAAACATTTATTGTGAGGTGCATAGAACCGACGAGGAGGTTTTGATTATTCACCAAAGTCTCCAGATTTAACGACGTTAAATTTTTATCTGCGGGGAACTCTGAAGAACACTGTGTGCTTCACAAAGCCACGGACGCAGGATGCCATTAGAGACGCGGATGCGGCCGCCTGTGAATCCGCTCGCATGGAAACCGTACGTAGCTTTGTCGTACGGCCCTACAGCGTTGCAGACGATGCCTTGTTGCTAATGGCGGATATTTTATAACGATTCGCACACACACGCAACGTTGTCCTTATGGCGTCAAAGACAAGCAGTCCCATCAGATTTTCTCTAATAGTTTCCCTGCCATTCACGTTCAAAGAGTGTAAACATTAATTTGGGACATCCGGTGTTTTAATTCCGGTTGGCGTATCGTTACCTAAGAGTTTCAAATTCCTGTTAGGAATAAGTACTTCGAAAGAGAATTACAGTGATTTGTGTTATTTTTTGGTGGGGTCATCTTCTGTGCTTCCAGTACCAAAAATACACTGCGAAGGAAGCGTCAGTTAGTGAAAACGTTTGTAAGTGTTTTTATTATAAGAAAAATACGTTATTTTGGTTTGAACTGGCAATCAATTATATTTAACTATGAAGAATAACATTACAAAATTTTCTAGGCGAATCAGTCTTCTTAGCACAGTTTCGAGTAGTTTAACGAACGAGTTCTTAGGAACACATTAACACATTTTCCGAGCTTTATTCTTGTCCTAATTGATAAATACTGATCGTACTATTTTATTAAAATGAGGCACTTTTTGCGTCAATATAATGTGTTACAGAAAATGTAATATTCAACCACATTTATGTGAATACATTATAGCATTTACAACTGAAGTATAATTTGTCTTCGTGTATGTATGGTACATATTTCATACTTTTAGGTGGTTATATGTGTTACTGTCATCGTGGCATATAGTTACTGGCAAAAAATGTATTAAAGGAAATTTTGAATAATTTTTTTATAGTACATTGTACTTTACATCTTTAAAATGGGTTTTAAAATTCAAAATAAAATAAAAACATATTTTTGACTATTATATTTCACGAACATCACACAATGAACTAAGATTTTCTAATTGGAATAAGTATTTATATTATTTGTGCCTGAAAGTTTCTGTAAATTTTAGGTTTCAATATCACCATTAATAAATAGCATAAAAGGAAGTCTGTGGCGCGCGCGCGTCTGTCTGTCTGTAGGACTGTGCTAATCTCGACAACCACTGAACGGATTTGTATGCGGTTTTTGTTATTATGATCTGCATTTATCGAGGAAGGTTTGTGTGTATTAAAAATTGCCCTGGCACTTATACGAGCTGAGAATTAACAGTATCAGTGAATCAAGTCGGGAAAAAAATTTACAACCAGCGCGCTCTCATGGAATACGCTGCCTAATCTTTTAGAGCTATAACAATATCATCTTCGAATGAATTGTGTAAAATGTAATGATCTACAAAATGTCAGTGGTAACATATATCTATCTTCAAATAGATAAATAGTAATAAGCGTATTTACAATTTAAATTACGTAGTAAAAACAAACGTAAAATTCACTGTCTTTTCTAACAATAAAGAACTTAATCTTTATCAAAATTAATTAATTCATAATTAAAAATGTTTAATGTAGATAAGAAATGTCCTGTACAGCATACAATTATCGCCAATACTTCAAAAGTTATGAAAAGTTTTGTGAAAAAGTAATTTCTAAAATCGATTGCGTTTATCACAGGCAAATGAAAGTGAACAAGAAAGAGAATCTAGGTTGACTAATCACCGAGAAAGGAATATTTTGCGAAGATAAAGGGAGACTGCTGCTGAACGTCGAGGAAATTAATGAATTAGTGATCGCGAAATTCAATGCGCAAACACAAGTCTATTACTCAGTAGATACAGTACTAGGCAGTGAAGAAGCTGTGCAGTATCCCAAAGAATTTCTTAATTCATCGAATCCCTCTGGCATGCCACCATACAAACTGATTTTAAAAGTTGGAGCTCCCATAATTTTATTGCGAAATATAAATCCACCGATATTATGCAACGGGACTCGATTACAAATAAAAAGTTTAAAAAGTTATCTCATTGAAGGTACTATTCTAACTGGCTGCAGTACTGGAGAAACTGTTTTGATACCTAGAATACCATTGATTACCTCAGATTGGCCTTTTAAATTTAAAAGAGTCCAATTTCCAATAGGAGTTTGTTTTGGTATGACCATAAATAAGGCACAGGGTCAAACACTTAATGTAGCGGGAGTGGATTTGAGTGGAGCATGTTTTTCACACGGACAACTATACGTAGCTCTTTCGCGTGTCACGTCAAACAGAAATCTTTTTGTGCTGGAGGTTGGAGGCAAAACTATTAATGTTGTATACAAAGAAATTTCCTAAACCACTATCATATAATATTGTTATATTAGAGATGTATGAATGTGGATAAATCGAAGTAGGTAGGTATGTCATGATAGTGGTAAATGGAGGTCCATAATATCTGCCTACCCCTCTGGGAGACAGGCGTGACTTATACGTATGTATGTATATTATATATGATAGTAGATTACTAATTTACTATCATATAATATGATATTGTAATTGTCTTTTCCCAATTTATTTATTAGCGTATCGCTGTAAAAACTAAATTGTACCCAGGTCAAGCCGGGCCTGGTCGCTAGTCATACAATACGCGAACTTATGGGGGTGTACACAAGACTGTAGGATACTCTAAGGACAGTTTCAAAAATGGTTTCAAAAATTATCTAATATTAAAGAGTGGAAATGAAAATCTTATTCTTGTTTTCAAAATGTTAATTTTTAGATAATGACTTCTTCATAAGATAGGAAACATCTGCAAAATTTACGAATCTTATGTCATTTTGCATTTGAGGATAATATATTCAAAATATTTTAGTTGCATATATATTAAAGATACGTATTTTTGTTATATGTTTATTCTGTGTGATGCTTATGGACGTAATTCATCATAATAGGTGGAAACAAAACAGTCTAATATAAAAACCTAGAAATATGGGAATATATAATATTATACTAACTTTACTTAGTGGAATCCATCGACCCTATCTCACGTCACGTCTTGAGCTACTGACTGAATAAAGATGAGATGGAAAGGTAAAATGTAATTTACAGTATTGCAATGTGTGTCATTTGTTATGGATAGAAAGTTTTAGTTGGCTTAACACTATTGCTGTAGTGAAAAATTAAATACCAGTTGATATGCTTGGCTCTCAAATGTTAAGTTAAGTTTAAAGAGGCTAATAAACAAATTTTTTGAAAAATCGAACTTTCACAAACCTTTTCGAGGAAATATAAGCACCAACTCCTCCAGAAATTTTGTGTTTTACATTTTCAAAATATGAATATAGCTTAATACTCTCTAATGGGCTAAAACACAATAAATTCAAATATTGGTCTACAAGATAGATTTAGGTACTAAGTGGTAAATATTTGTCTAAATGGGAGAAACAGTGTTTGATCGATCTTTAACGAATTGTTTTTTTATTTTTTTTTATTGGGCTTTTCTAATGTTTGCAGAAAACTTTTCAACATAATATCCCAAAAAGTCGTTTTGTGAAAACTAACAATTTTGTTTTTGCGGTGAACCAACTTCCGCTCGTCCTTTTAAACATAGGAGCCTGTCTACAGTTCCAAATAATTATTAAACTGTGGTATCGTATACTTGATAAAGGTGGATGAAGTTGGAAATGCCAGTCACCTAAGCGGGCCAATTTTTTTTTATCGCGATAGGTAACATACGAGATCCTTCGCGCACTTAGTTTCCGTTCCGCAATAAATAAAATATATTGGAAAATTTTATTGGAAAAATTATTAACATCAGGATGCATTACATTATTATTGTGAGCAGTAATTAAAATTACACTAGGGAAAAAAATAATGCAAAGTGAAATAGTAATTTTAATACTATGTATTGCAGTTTTTTAACCCCTTAACAAATTATCCGGAGTAAAATCGTTCACTTCTGACACGTCTGGCATGTTGCATAATAAGTACAATCACGGTCGGTGCTATACAAGTCAAGAAGCCAGCACCAATAAAGACAGCGCCTTTCCTGGGCAATGCCATGGGGCGTTGCCATTGGGCGTTGCTGGCACTCCAAAATGTTGTTACTGGTTGCTTCTTGTGCCATTCACCTACTAAAACTCCTTTCGTACGACTCTAAAAGTAAGTTGTTACACGAAGCTCGCAAGTATTTTTCACACCGAAAATTTCCTCTTTTGCAACACCTGAAACGAAAAATTTATGCGTTTGTTAAGGTGTTACAATTCGCTCATGGGTCTGCATTAATCAGTTAGTAGAAAAAATGATTTACAGATATTCATTGTAAGATAAGGTGGCTCCTGAGATATTGCTTCCAGGTTGTCCGTATTGCAAATCTATTCAATTAGTTTCCTCATAGGGTCACTCACGCATGATTAAAATGCTTGACGGGCCACGCTCGCTTATTACAAAGTCATGGATCCATTATACGTAATTTATTTATGCAAAAACTTAATAAATAAAACATTTATATATTTATTACTATAATCTTTACGACTGTGACGCAATTGGCGTTAAATAAAATAATTTTATTCAAAAGTGTATAATTAAAATAATATTGCTAATTTGGATTTTATTTTTGTCCGCTATCTTTTTTTCCTATTTCAGCTGCTAGAGTATGTTACTGGTGGCCGCCATCTTGTATTCGGCCTTTGTTTTTAGCGTCGTCTGCTGAGTGTGCTACTAGGGTCGACTTTGTCACCGAACACTCCATCCTCCCTTTTGTGTATTTTCGTTTGTCATTTGTTTTTCGGCAGTCATCTTTGTTTCCAATGCCCTCTGCTAGACGGCACCAGTGTAGGCAGCCATATTTATTTCCGATGTACCCTGCTAGGTGGCGCTAGTGTGTATACACTTATTTACGAAATTTAATGTCGAAGTGTTATTTGTCATACGTATGACTGTCGCCTCTTTCATAATGTTTATTTTAATGTAACTGCCAGTTGGTTAAGTATGGCGGACCACATTTGCCCCGCGGACCACTAATTTAATATAGTCTTATCGCAATATCTTCACACTTTTTTTAATCAAGCCTCTGAAAAATCATTCCATGTATGACGTGTTTTGTTCTTTCATGAACCCGTCATATATCGCAAGCGTTTTATTCTTCTTTTAACATGAAAGTACGGTATTTTTTAATTGAACTTCTACTTATTATGTATCTGTATATTATAATATTAAATTTATAATTAATATGAATAAAAGCAGGAATAAATATGTGTGTTAGCAATGCCTAGGAAGAAACCGTTCTCGTGCAAGAAATATCACTAAACTGAGTGCGCACAAATGTGCTGCGTTTTCNACTGTCGCCTCTTTCATAATGTTTATTTTAATGTAACTGCCAGTTGGTTAAGTATGGCGGACCACATTTGCCCCGTGGACCGCTAATTTAATATAGTCTTTTCGCAGTATCTTCACACTTTTTTTAATCAAGCCTCTGAAAAATCATTCCATGTATGACGTGTTTTGTTCTTTCATGAACCCGTCATATATCGCAAGCGTTTTATTCTTCTTTTAACATGAAAGTACGGTATTTTTTTTAATTGAACTTCTACTTATAATGTATCTGTGTATTATAATATTAAATTTATAATTAATATGAATAAAAGCAGGAATAAATGTGTGTGTTGGCAATGCCTAGGAAGAAACCGTTCTCGTGCAAGAAATATCACTAAACTGAGTGCGCACAAATGTGCTGCGTTTTGTTTCTGGTGCACTTTTCTAGACCTAGTTAAGCTTTGTTTGCATGAGACACGAGGACAGCCTGAAAGTAGAATTTCAGCAGGGCTTCAGGATAGTTGTACGTGACCATGAACGGACGTATAACCCCCGGATCAAGAGAGGGTTTGGAGTCGCAGAGAGAATTGGCCGGGACGGCGAATCTCTCGCGAAACCTTCCTGCGCGCGCAGCCATCTCTCCAGGGCCGGCGCGTTTTTTTAATAGAATACCGAGCGGCTTCGGACGCGCCAGATTTCCAATTTACTCCCCCCTCTCTCCTCGTCCTCTCTCGCGCTCTCGTTCTCTTCCTCCCGCCCCCAGGGGCCCGACGGACCCGCACAGGCGTATGGATTTCATTTATTTATCGCCGCTTTTATTCTTCCCGGGCACGCGGCAATTCGCCCCCTCTCGTGCCGTCCTTCGCGAGAGGAACCGAACCACAAATTATTTCTCCCATCGCGGACGTACCTTATTTCTGGTACTTTTCAACTCCACTTCATAAGTAAAAAAAAAAAGACGTTTCTACTTTCGTTTTAATTGAAATTTAGTTTGGACGTCAGCGATTTACAAAATTCTTAATTGGGAAACATCGTGGATCCTGTTCACATGTTCTGTTAACGCGTGCGAACGCCCGTCACGGAGATTCCCTAAGCGCAAGGGCTTGTGAACTTGGCTTTCATTCCGACGTTCTCACGAAAGCAGAAAAAATGTTCTATATTTACAAATAGCAACGCTTTTTCAACGGTTAACTCACTTAATGGGTATTCGCCACCACGAATCTGGTAATTTTTGGCACCGGCAGTTTTGGTAGCCTCCAAGTGTGCGAAATATATTTCTGTACCATCCAATTTGCAAACCCGATGTAATAGTGGTGACAAAATTAGTACTGAAGCTGAGACTAACATTTAATAACAATCATGTGTTTGTATAATTTTACAGAGCGCTTTGAAAGATTTTTACTTACAAATTTTGCGTAACGTGCAGATCAAATAATTTAGTTCAATAACCAACGGACAGTTGACGTATGCATTTATCTATAAACACGAAAACCCTGCTATTTTTTGCCATGAACCACAATTTTTAACTAACATATATACTACTGTTCGCCAGTACTGCTCTGGATATATGTGTGAATGGTACGATATATAGAATAAACCTTCTTATTTTAAATGTATAGTTTAAACCAAATTTCCAGTTAAAAACCTGTGTTGGATAATAAGTAAAAGAGCTGCAGTTGAAGTGGGGAAGCAAAATTTAGTAGAAGTACAGAAAAATTGGTTTTTGAGTACAACAAATGACGCATGTACACTGAAGAGCCAAAAAAACACCTGCCTAATATCGTGTAGGGCCCCCCGAGCACGCAGAAGTGCCGCACGATGACGTGGCATGGACTCGACTAATGTCTGAAGGTATGCAGAAGGCAATTCACACCATCAATCCTGCAGGGCAGTCCCCAAATCCAATCTGCGCCAATTTCAGAAAGGGTTGCACGTGTGTCACGTTTAATGATTCTCGTCAGTCGTCGTTTGTCCCGTTAGTTCACGATCTTTTTCCGGCAGCAGCGATGTCGAAGATGTGATGTTTTACCGGATTCCCGATATTCACGGTACACTCGTGAAATGGTCGTACGCGAACATCCAAATGTTATCGCTACCTCGGAGATGCTATGTCCCATCTCTCGTGCGTCGACTATAACCGCACGTTCAAAATCACTTAAATCTTGATAACCTGCCATTGTAGCAGCAGTAACCGATCTAGCTGCCGACCGCATCGCGTTACTCTGATTGGTTCCATACCTCTGTTATTTGCATACGCACGCCTATACCAATTTTTTTTTTTGCTCTTCAGTGTATTTCTGAACACTATGCGAGTCCTACTTTATTGTAAACGGTCTTCAAAGAGAACAAGAAGGGAGACGCACAGTTATATATACTTCATAAAAATCATTCTAAGCAGGAAATCATATTTTGATGTATACTCGTTTGCCTGATAATTGTTATCAAACAAATATCCAACATCAGCAAGTTGTCCCCATCTTGAATNTTTGATGTATACTCGTTTGCCTGATAATTGTTATCAAACAAATATCCAACATCAGCAAGTTGTCCCCATCTTGAAGATAAGTAGGTAGGTGGATAGATCGGACTTAGCGTCTCCTCGACAGCGAGGTCATTAGAGACGGAGCAAGTTGCTCAGAGAAACAGGAACGGGAAAAGAATCGGCCATGGCCTGTACTGTACTAAGGAACCATCTCAGCATTCGCTCTGAGCGATTCCGGGAAGCCAGTTCCCTTCTTGGAGGCACGGTGTAAGCCTCTGACGNAACCATCTCAGCATTCGCTCTGAGCGATTCCGGGAAGCCAGTTCCCTTCTTGGAGGCACGGTGTAAGCCTCTGACGCACAGTGTAGTTGGTTTTCCCGTCGGAGGCGCAGACATGTCATTCTGCGCCTGCCAGGAGTACGAATACGCGATCACTCCGGGAAATCGCACCGGTCGTCGGCAACGTCCGCCATGTTTTCCCGCGTGTGAAAAATTCGGATCTACCGGGAATGGAGCCTGGTTCGCCGTGGTGGTAGTGTCCTTGATGAAAATAGCAAACAAATATTTCTTCTATGCCAAGAATGTTTTAAACGCCTAAAACCTGCCTTATTANTGTCCTTGATGAAAATAGCAAACAAATATTTCTTCTATGCCAAGAATGTTTTAAACGCCTAAAACCTGCCTTATTATTTGCTCGTAACTGGCGAACAAAAGCGTCACTGTCCTGAAATGGGTTCTAGAAATTTTCCCGACACCGCAAAACCACCCAAACGCCACACATAGTAGTACACTATTTGAACTTCTACAAACAAAAGCTTGGAAACAAGTAGCTAAAATATCCGAAAGTTAATGCATAAACATCTGATCAAAGTCTAATAACGTAACATTTTTTTATTTTACTGAAAATTACAGAATAAAAAAACTATGAAGTTTTGGTTGTATGTTAACCATGTCCAGCCTATTGTGTTTGTTTTACATTTTTAACAACTAAGAGCATTTTGCAGGAGGGGGGGGGAACCAAATGTAATCCCTTCCGCGCAAGTCGGAAGTATACCTTCAGCAATGCAGTGTACTTTTCAAAAATGGCGATGAATATGACATTACTATCTGTTTGCTGAAATAGAACGAATTTTCCAAAGTTTCTCGCGCAAGGGCCACAAATATTACAGATTAAAAAATGTGATCCGTGTTCCTACAGTAGTTTCAGAACAGTTGAGGTGCATGACTCTTGCACGAGGAACGGCAACTGAGCAGTCTAAAATTTGCTCTCAGTAGCGAAATATGGCTTACAAATTATGAATTATGAATTTAATTTAATATAAAAACTCGGATTGGACATGGTTTTTTCCATGAAACAAGGCGTAATCTTAGGTTCGATTACGCAGGGTTAGGATAGGTTGTGTTAGGTTAGACAGGGATAAATTATGTTCCTACCCTTGCCAGGTCCGCATATTCAAAAAATTATTCGCTAATTAACTACACTAATGTATACGTATAGTAATTTAGCGCGAATGGTGAGGTTTCTTTNCGGCGGCATCGTCCGGCACGATTTCCACATGCAAAGATCCGGGAGTGAGCCGGCCGGGGATTGAACACGGTTCTCTTCTGCGGCTTACTTCTAAGAAGACTCATTTCCGCGCAAC
Organism: Clitarchus hookeri; assembly: GCA_002778355.1. Classification (NCBI taxonomy): domain Eukaryota; kingdom Metazoa; phylum Arthropoda; class Insecta; order Phasmatodea; family Phasmatidae; genus Clitarchus; species Clitarchus hookeri. The sequence continues at coordinate 169,953 of NQII01004452.1, forward strand.
GGCCAACGTAGTTCCTCCCAGCGCAAATATCACGACGCACAACTTACACAAATTCAGAAAAAAAAAAATGTTCAATACCACACTTTAAACGTGACCTCTTTATCATATGTAGGTAGGAAATAAAAAAAATAGCCCGTTGTGGTGAGCTGCGTTGTCGCAGACTTCCAAAGCTGCCGCGAAGTTCCCGTGGAAAGTTCGGCGCGTTGGTTCGCTCCCGTGGCCCTGCCTGGGAAAAGTGGCATTCTTCACGTAGTTGCGAAACCATAAAACGAGAGGCACGGACTCCGTATCGACTTCATTCGGGTCAAGCACTTGGGGATGTGAGACACGGTTATTGCCTCCGGCCTGGTTAAGCGAGCCCGGCGCGGGCGGAGGAATGAGACGCCGTCTTGGAAGGGACGCCGGCGCCGTCTTGAGCGAGAAAAACAGGTCGACGCTCGTAAAAAATATACGTGGCACGTGAAAATAAAATATACTATAATCATTCAGAAGATATTTTGCCGCCCCACGATAGTTTTATAAATTAAGACATTTTTTCGAAAATAAAGTATTATTTTTAACGCCGCCTACCTAAGACGTTAACAGAAAAAAAATTTTAATCAAGAACTGCTCAATATTATTGAGCGTATCTTCTCACGAAATGCAGCTAAGAAACCTTCACGTTCGGAAAATAGTTCTCGTTTTGTATTTCCATCACTAACCAAACGTGCATTTTTTTTTAAAGTGTCTTTACTAAAATGGGGGTTTTCACAATAACTATTTAGATAGTAAAAATTAGGAATAGGATATTTCAAGTGGAATGCGTTCGCAGTTTCTTCGCACTTTTTGGATCAAACCTTTGATAAAAACACCCCTTGCGTGGTGTGTTTGATCGTTTCTTAAATAGCTGGTGTATCACAAGCGTTTTATACTGGTGTTAACACAAAAGTGCCTTATTTTTTATTAAACTCCACTTTTCCTTATATTTCATCTGTAAATTACAATATTTAATTTATAACTAATATGAACAAAGACAGAGAGAAAATAAGTGTGTTCGTAATGCGTAGTATTATTACACTGAGCGCGCACGTGTGAGTTGCGTTGTCCCTCTGGTGTGATTTTCTAAACTTTGTTTGCATGAGGCGGAGGAATATCCTGAAGTAGAATTTTAGGAGATCTCCAGAAAAGTTGGAAGTAACCTGAGACTAGAATATAGTAGAGAGACGTGCAGAGCAACTTTGAATTTATTTTTACGTCATAAAATAACTCGGTCATGACTGCCAACTGTTAAGTCATACGACGAACATTCCCACAAGTCAAACCAAGATACCGTTCCTCTATTTTTGCGCANACCGTTCCTCCATTTTTGCGCAATATTTAGTTAATACTTCCTCGATTTCCGCAGGCTGAACAGGTTTCCTGCCAATTTTTGATGCACATACAACTTCTAGGACGGAAGGTCCTGTTTTGCTAATGGCTCCAATATAGCCTTAGGTATACACCGAACACCCAGGAAGCAATTAAACTTCCCGTTTCCCTATTTCTAATAGCGTTTACAGCTGCTTACATCTGCTCTGGACCCCAATGATTAATTTTACACACATGTTAAAGAAAGATACCATGACTAAAGAATTCAATTAAAACAGGACGCAATAGGGAAGATATATGAACAAATGTGATAAAAACCCAAACTTCTGATATTATGGGAGGCTCCACATTAAAGAACATCAGTATCCACAAACAAAAATATTCCCGAGCGATAATGACTTGGCTTGGTGAGGCCTGCTTAGTTCATGTCACGCCTAATCACAAAATTTTATTCTATATTTAAATTTCTAACTACGGTTTTTTTTAATGTGAATACTGTTAAAACTGGTATTTTCTTGGTCATTTTAGGCACGAGAACTGTTATTCGCGATACTGAAGATCGTTTAAGGACGGGCAACAAACTGTTATCTGTATGGCACGATAATACATTGGTAGGGTCTCCGCTGAAAGCCTCAGAGGCGAAATGCTGATAAAGGGACTGCGTGCCAGTTCATTGCCCTGCGCTTAAAGACGAGAACACATGTAATGAGCGTGCCTGAGTTTCTCTTTGCACTCAGACAAATAAAAACCGCTGGCCAGTTCCCAGTTATGCGCGCGATAACAGTCGTCCATAGAACGAAAATAATTTGAGCGCTTCAAAACCTACGAACCACTCAAAAATAAAACGATTTTCTCTTCCTACAATGTAAGTGTGGGGCAGAGTTGCATCTCCTCGTAATACGTCGCACGCGTGAATCGAGCCAGGCGACGCCGCTGACCAGCGGGGTTTCTCTGGGATATCCCTGTTCCTGCGCAATTGCATTCCGGCGGTGCTCCATACTCACCTCGCTTCATCCTCATCGGCTCTCAACACCTCGATGTTAAAAGCGGTCCAAACCTCTCCACTCCACTCGAACTATCATGTAGAACTACATTTATATTATAATTTGGCAACTATTGATTTAGCTTAATAACGGTGACTAATTTGGGGTTACTCAAAATAGGGGATNTGGGGCAGAGTTGCAGCTCCTCGAAATACGTCGCACGCGTGAATCGAGCCAGGCGATGCCGCTGACCAGCGGGGTTTCTCTGGGATATCCCTGTTCCTCCGCACTTGCATTCCGGCGCTGCTCCATACTCACCTCGCTTCATCCTCATCGGCTCTCAACATCTCGGTGTTAAAAGCGGTCCAAACCTCTCCACTCTACTCGAACTATCTTGTAGAACTGCATTTATATTATAATTTGGCAACTATTGATTTAGCTTAATAACGGTGACTAATTTGGGGTTACTCAAAATAGGGGATCTCAATCCTCCCCAAATTAGGATCATCGCAAGTCTGCTTTCTTTGACGCATTAAAAAAAAATAGGCATGGAAAATAATCGAATAAACTGTAGGCCGTAAAAAAAAGGACAAAATACAAACAGACCAGTGACAGCAAGATTAAAAATAACACAATTATTCTGTAATGAGTCTAGAAGAAGACAGAAGAATAAAACCACAAAAATGTTTCCACGCAGCACAACAAAGAATAATTCACCAGCAAAGAAGTAAGGCACTAAGGTGGCGGGCGTAAACTCACAAGTGGGTCTCTACGGACAACAGTTTCGTAAACCCGCTACTGGTTGCAGCACCTCTATACCGAAACTTGCGCCACCCCAAATTAGGTGTCTCTCCCCTATATTGGCGTCCCAAAAACACCAAAATTGTGATTTTGATATGCCACTACGCAAAACATATACGGTCTAATTATTTTTATGCAAGGAACGAGAACTGGTAAGCAATATCATACTGAACAGTATTTCATACAAATATAAAATAATAAATTTTTCGTGTCCAGCGCCTTTAAAAGTCGCTCTGTTGACCATTCTGATGTGTGATTTCCTTTTTNAGAGAACTGGTAAGCAATGTCATACTGAACAGTATTTCATACAAATATAAAATAATACATTTTTCGTGTCCAGCGCCTTTAAAAGTCGCTCTGTTGACCATTCTGATGTGTGATTTCCTTTTTGGTGTAAACATTCATCAAATACGCAGAGAAATTTCTTATGAAAACACGTATTCCACTGTGCAATTCAGTTCACTCGGTTGGTAGGCCGGAGCCTCCAGCTATGAGTTTAGGCATCCATTCCACAAAAAGACGTCACACTGATTACGAATTCCTTAAACTGTTATTTGCAATACAGCTAAATTATTTACTCGGAAAGAAATAGCACAACATTATTTCTCTGGATGTTTTATTTCAAATACTAAACATATAAACCGATATGATTTTCTTCAAATTCCACACGCTCAGATATGCACGAATGAGATGCAATTGAGACCTGTAATGTATTTGCAAGTTTCATTTTTCATGATGTTTTAAGGTTGGCTGACCGTTACATTTTAAATTTATTAATAATAATTCACAAGTTCATTATTAAATATATATCGGTATTCTTAACATGACATTAGAGCCCGCAGAAATAACAGCTTAAAAAACGTTACTTATGTTGTTTCAGTTTAGCTACAACTAATAATTTTTATTGGCACCTAATAACAAAATACGAGATAAATTTGTGCACGTGGCTACAAAGGTTGTTGTAACAGCCCAAACGATCAAACAATATAGACTTAAAAACTTTAAGCAGGAGTAAAATATTCTGTAGCTTCACAATGTGTTATGTAGCACCTTCGTGTCACAAACTTGAGCACCCATAAGTACTCTCGCTACAACACAAGGATGGCNGGAAAGAAATAGCACAACATTATTTCTCTGGATGTTTTATTTCAAATACTAAACATATAAACCGATATGATTTTCATTAAATTCCACACGCTCAGATATGCACGAATGAGATGCAATTGAGACGTGTAATGTATTTGCAAGTTTCATTTTTCATGATGTTTTAAGGTTGGCTGACCGTTACATTTTAAATTTATTAATAATAATTTACAAGTTCATTATTAAATATGTATCGGTATTCTTAACATGACATTAGAGCCCGCAGAAATAACAGCTTAAAAAACGTTACTTCAGTTTAGCTGCAACTGATAATTTTTATTGGCACCTAATAACAAAATACGAGATAAATTTGTGCACGTGGCTACAAAGGTTGTTGTAACAGCCCAAACGATCAAACAATATAGACTTAAAAACTTTAAGCAGGAGTAAAATATTCTGTAGCTTCACAATGTGTTATGTAGCACCTTCGTGTCACAAACTTGAGCACCCATAAGTACTCTCGCNATAATTTTTATTGGCACCTAATAACAAAATACGAGATAAATTTGTGCACGTGGCTACAAAGGTTGTTGTAACAGCCCAAACGATCAAACAATATAGACTTAAAGACTTTAAGCAGGAGTAAAATATTCTGTAGCTCCACAATGTGTTATGTAGCACCTTCGTGTCACAAACTTGAGCACCCATAAGTACTCTCGCTACAACACAAGGATGGCNCACAATGTGTTATGTAGCACCTTCGTGTCACAAACTTGAGCACCCATAAGTACTCTCGCTACAACACAAGGATGGCACACAAATGGAAGGTTTACTACTGGAAGCCGAAATTATGGGAGTGCTCCTGTTTTACTTATTACATAAAAGGGTATAAATAAAGTATTAGATACACCTATGGTGCAGCTCAAATTTGTTATCAACACAGCATTATAGTCATACAATTGTATATTTTCTATGGGCGATAATTGAGGAAGTAAATAAAATAAATGCTTATTTTCTTGGAACAATGGTTATATTCATCTTGTATTTCTCTCTGCCACAATAACACGCACATATATATGTATAAATATATAAAACTTTATTTCTCTATTATGACGAGATGAGTATTAACAATTTTTTTCTTGGTTGTATTATGAGCACTAGTCAAATTATAATCTCTTTTTTTTTTGTTGTTAAATTATATGGCTATGACTATATCGTCGGGTACCAGCGATCGCTTCTTTTGAAATTTTACATTACATTCAACACTTTATTTTTACATTATTTTACTTTAAATAAAGAGAGNAGCGATCGCTTCTTTTGAAATTTTACATTACATTCAACACTTTATTTTTACATTATTTTACTTTAAATAAAGAGAAAAACAAAAAAAATCGTAACTGAAGAGTTCAAATAAAAGAAATTAATGATTGAACAACAGATGTCGCGTCAGAAGACAAAGAGTTCGCAGCACTCCCGAGCACATGCAGCAGGCAAACATAATTTAGAGGTTACNAGCGATCGCTTCTTTTGAAATTTTACATTACATTCAACACTTTATTTTTACATTATTTTACTTTAAATAAAGAGAGAAACAAAAAAAATCGTAACTGAAGAGTTCAAATAAAAGAAATTAATGATTGAACAATAGATGTCGCGTCAGAAGACAAAGAGTTCGCAGCACTCCCGAGCACATGCAGCAGGCAAACATAATTTAGAGGTTACTGGTACGTAGAAACTGCATTTCAGACTTTACTGCGGTACTGGCCAAACAAGTGGAATCCTGGTCAAAACGACCATGCCACGATTGGGTGTGCGGCTCACATCACAGGAAGGATGAAAAGGTTGGCCATAAGGTTAAGCCATTTTAGGCAAACCGATGTACAAAAAAACACAAAAAAGCTTTAAAAAAAAAAGGATTGTAAACACAAAATAATACGATCACGTCGCAAAATAAAATATCCGCAAGCAAACTTACACAAAACGGTGGATAAAAACACTATTTCATCTCAAGATGATGAAAGATTCCACGAGTTAGTAAAGTAGGATTACTACACGTAGTATGGCTAGAATACGAAGAAGAAGGAAGAAACCTGAGTGGAAACCTATATATACCAAAGTATGGTCAGGACTTTATAGCTTCGTTCGACTAATCGATACATAAATCGAAAGTAAAGAAAGTGGCTGTGGGGTTAGGCTGCTCGCCTCCCACCAAGACGAACCGGGTTCAATCCCCGGCCGGGCCACTCCCGGATTAGCGCATGTGGGAATCGTGCCGGACAATGCCGCTGGTCGTCGGCGGGTTTTCTCAGGGATCTCCCGCTTACCCCGCCCCTTCATTCCGGCGCTGCTCCATAAGCACCTTAATCACCGTCATCGGCTCTCAAGACCTCGATCTTAAGAGCCGCCCAAATCTCTTCACTTCACCTTTTCTCAGTGTGTTAATACTCGCACCGTAGTTGGTTGCAGCAAAAGCTAATTGTGATGGGGCTATTGGTTCTAATCCTGGGTAGATATCGAATTCATGTCCAGTATTTAGGTGCAATTTTTTTTAGATTGTGAGCCACTACAAATAAAATAGGTAACAGGCACAAAACGTGTGTGTGAAATACGCCATAGTTAAAAATTAACTTTATTCAGAAGTTTTGAAGCATAAATCTGTATCAGTCGTTTCGATTCTCTTGGGTTTACTTGCTTTGCACGCGATAAAACTATGGTTACTGTACATCATAAAAATCTAAAACTTGATTTTGTGTAGTATATCACTTGACGAGCATAGACAAATTAGTTTAAGTATTTCAACTTGAAAACAAAATATGTTTATACGTAGGCCTGTAAGGGGAATAACATAGTGCTCACTGTGTTTAATAGGACATTCAGTCACTCTGATTTAGGTGTTTCATTATCTAATTACAGGCGCTTACCTCTAACGTGTTCGNAGGATTGTAAACACAAAATAATACGATCACGTCGCAAAATAAAATATCCGCAAGCAAACTTACACAAAACGGTGGATAAAAACACTATTTCATCTCAAGATGATGAAAGATTCCACGAGTTAGTAAAGTAGGATGACTACACGCAGTATGGCTAGAATACGAAGAAGAAGGAAGAAACCTGAGTGGAAACCTATATATACCAAGGTATGGTCAGGACTTTATAGCTTCGTTCGACTAATCGATACATAAATCGAAAGTAAAGAAAGTGGCTGTGGGGTTAGGCTGCTCGCCTCCCACCAAGACGAACCGGGTTCAATCCCCGGCCGGGCCACTCCCGGATTTTCGCACGTGGGAATCGTGCCGGACAATGCCGCTGGTCGTCGGCGGGTTTTCTCAGGGATCTCCCGCTTACCCCGCCCCTTCATTCCGGCGCTGCTCCATAAGCACCTTAATCACCCTCGTCGGGTCTCAAGACCTCGATCTTAAGAGCCGCCCAAATCTCTTCACTTCACCTTTTCTCAGTGTGTCAATACTCGCACCGTAGTTGGTTGCAGCAAAAGCTAATTGTGATGGGGCTATTGGTTGTAATCCTGGGTAGATATCGAATTCAGGTTCAGTATTTAAGTGCAATTTTTTTTATATTGTGAGCCGCTGCAAATAAAATAGGGAACAGGCACAAAACGTTTGTGTGAAATACGCCATAGTTAAAAATTAACTTCATTCAGAAGTTTTGAAGCATAAATCTGTATCAGTCGTTTCGATTCTCTTGGGTTTACTTGCTTTGCGCGCGATAAAACTATGGTTACTGTACATCATAAAAATCACTATGTTTAATAGGACATTCAGTCACTCTGATTTAGGTGTTTCATTATCTAATTACAGGCGCTTACCTCTAACGTGTTCGCAACGGTGCTAGAGAATCCGCTTCTGGCCGTTGAATGGATAATCACGTTGTACCAATTTATCAGGGCATTCAACCAGATTTTATAATGCAGGAACACTCCGTAACGCAAAACGGGTAGTGGGTGTTTTACACAAGTGTTACGTGAGCCTAACGTTTGTTTGCTTAGACTAGTATCCTGTTACTCGCTGCTTGACATCCGCCGTTAGAAGCGTAGAGTTCTGGATTTAATTTTTCTACTTTTTGAATTTCCATGGTGTCAGAAAATATAATAACTGAAGAAAAAACTGACAAAAGTATATTCTACGAATGTAAACACAAAAACGTAACCACATAAAGTCAAAACTTGTTTTATTACCACTTATATCCTCTTTTATAGATATATGGAAGAAAATAAATCTGAATGCGAATAACTCATTCGTGTAAAATCAACAAAAGGCTTAACTTTGTCAAAGAAAGCGAAGAAAAATAAAAGAAATCAGCACAACGTAAAACAAATCTCGTATCGTCCTATTTTACAAAAAGAACTTAAGTTGAAATTACACAGAAAAAAATCTCCAAGGTATTATAAATGTAAACCACAACCCGATAAAGAACATGAGCCAAAGACCAACAAATAAAACTGTCAAGGAATTATGAATGAGTCATAGAAGGAACGATTCGAAACAAAGAAAACAACAATGACGAGTGGGACAAGAAACAGCAATGCATGTGTTAAAGAAAAAATTATAAAGTACTGCGATGACTTTTCGCGTAATGCGATCTATTCCCGACCTCAGGTGATAAAATAAGGGAGATTTTATTTTTTAGCCACAACAGGATGCGGATAAAGTTAATTAAATTCTGAATGCAAATCAGTTATACGATTGCCAATGAACTTCAAAAAAATACAGTAGATTTAATTAAAGGGAAATAAAGAGCAAATGAAAATATCCATCTACGGATTTATACAAAGTGAAATAATAACTTACAAATGAACACAATATAAACATTATTTTCACATTAACGCACTTCTGAATTGAGACTAGTATTCTTGTCTGTAACAGGTGTTTTGTTATTGCTTTCGATATCGAAATGTATTGTAAGTGGCGTGAATATCCGCTGTGCGAACAGTGATTTCCAGGCCACAGCTGCGAACCACGCTTCGTTTGACCTCGGCATTTTACGCCCTTGTCACTCGAAACCACAAGAATTGCATAAATGTTCCATATTTTGTAAGTAAACAAATGTGGCCTGTTTTGCGACACTAAGAATCGCGTGTCCGTATGTTATCTGTAGATTATGTAAAGATTTTACGTTAAGGAAACTATATTAGTGTAAGTTGATTAACAAAAATTTAATTGATTTTCAGCTTCATCCTCATAATGGGCGTTCGCAGTTCAGTAAATAGTGGAAACTGACGAGGAAATCATATCAAGCACTACCATCGTCGGTTCTTAGAGACGGCTTCTGACTTTATACTGAAACCAAATTTTTACACCCAAAACCGCGGCACGATTCACTCTTTTGGAATGCGTCGTTTTGCAGGACACAAGATAACAAGTTGATGAAAGCCTGCATGTTTTCCGACACAAACGATTTCCACGTAGGTTGTTTGGTGCGAATGTTTAATTAAACAGAGTCGGGAAGGTTTTTTTCAAGGTGAATGCGAATTCAGGCTTTTCCAGCGGATGTATACGGGGCAGTTTTCGGTCACTTGATTCCACATGAGCACATCTGAGTGTTTCCGAACAAGATTGTGTGACTAGACGGGGATATACTCTTTCAGGAAATAACGACCAAGAAAAATTGCGTGGCTGATATCGCTAAGGTGGCACCATAGGGCCATGAATTTAGGGTTGGAATCCTGGATAGACATACAATTGTATGCCTTTTTAAATTACAATGTTAGTATTAGATCAGTTTAGCAATTTCCAAATAACTTACTGGCATATAAATGGAGCGTTTTTACACTGTACGTATTAAAAACAGCGAATGGTTAATGGCCACCTCGTTAACCTGGTGTATTACCTTGCGCATTTTAATCCGTGATCCTTACTTATTTGGAAAGTCTTCCATAACTACCCCAATATAAGCTTTGAAAGAGTTCGAAACCAACATTCGGTATGTAAAATATTCCCCTTTACCAGTCGTCGAAATAAAGGTAGTTTTACGAAGCATGCTTGGGCAAATACCATCAGGTACAGCTACGGAAAAAAAGTGCATTAGTTCCATATATTCAATAAAAGTTAGGCACGCTATTTAATTTCTTTCTTTTATTTTATGGAATTATTGAGAGAGTCTTTACATTTTTGTCAATATTAACAACCTACATGGTCGATCTGACCAAGGCATCTTCGCTTGACAAGTTTGTAGGTTTCAGTCTTAGGTAAGCTATGTAAGTCCGCGTGTTTTTTTTATAGTAGGCTACATGCTGTTACGGTGTGGTCAGGCCTTAGCTGAACGGCTTGCCTGATAACACCTTCAAACATAAACGAGCGGGATTGCAACGCCAACATTTGGTCGTCGACAGTTGCAGAAATCCCCTCTACCGGTCACTGAGCGCGGCCGCAGAACCACGCGCTTGATATAGGCCGTCGTTAACCGTCTCGTCGTCGTCATTCATCATTAGACCTTTGGGCGACCCGACCAGCCAAGCAGACCAGGAAGATGGGTGTCCGGCCGTCGCTAACCGTCTGCCATAGAATCAGCCTCCGGCAACATTAACAAGGTGATGACGTTCCAAGTAGGGTTATTTAAAATGGCGTGAGTGAAATATAATGATTAATAATATTAAATTCAATGTAAAGCTCCCCCGGTCAATGGTAACATAAATAGTTATTGTAAATGCTAATTTTAATAAACTCATCAGATACTGTTTTACTCTACAATATAATGAGTAATTATTTGAGATACGCCCCCAGCATACTCTCATACTCTCAAGTACGAATTGGCTGAAAAGCTAGTTCGTAACAATGCGATAGGCAAACAACTTAGAAGCATTAAAAACCAATACTTCGTTCGACCTTCATTATTGTGAATTACCTCATTTCTGCAAGCGTTCAATTTTGCAGTCTTTTGTGCAATGAAAGCTCGATTAAAATAATCTTTTGAAACATGCAAAACTATTTCAGCTCTATATAGTGTCCCATGAATAAACGATCGGATTTTCAAAATACGCATAAGTTTATATGTGCAGTTCGCCTAAAAAAAATTCTAATAAAATTCCAAAGCCTCCTCTAGAATATTTTCAGACTAAAATATAAATTCCACAATTTTTTTTTCACGTAAAATTTTAAGCATACTTAATATGCAATATCTACCGATACAAAAGAGACGCTTTTTTTCTATTGCTCGAAATCTTTCAAAAATACGATGTTAACTCTTTGTGAGCATATTACATAGCTGTTGTGTAGCACCAATTTTATTAAAATATTCTTTTTATAAAACATTAAAATTCCATACGATAGAAATATTTATATTTTTTGGAAGACTTCGGTTGCTTCCTCTGTAGAATAATAATATAAGAGAATAAACTGCTGAATGTATTTTAATCAATTATTTTAATGTTAAGAAAAGTTACATTTTCTGAACATTTTGAGCACCTTATGATATAACGATGAAATAATTGGATTTCCCCTGCAATAAATCCAGTCTGTGAAAACTAACGATCTTGTAACTCATAGTGTAGTAAATAATTATAATAATTAAAATAAGTGTAGCCTTATTACATTTCCTTTTGAAATATAATGTTAAAGAAGGTGAAATTGTTCACTGCTATGTTTAAATGGAAACGGTAATCAGTACGCTCGCACCTCATACTATGTTAATAACATCCGCCAAGAAAGTTTATGGTACAATTTTTTTTTTTTAACACTACAAAATATAAATCATCACATCCTTTNTTTTTTTTTTAACACTACAAAATATAAATCATCACATCCTTTGTGTGGTAACGTAAATTTTAAATGTAAAATTTTGGAGGAAAGTTTTAACTATTTTGGTATATAATAGTTTTAGTATAAGATTTTCACTGTATTATATATATCCTGGTAGAGTTAAAATTATGAGTNTATTTTGGTATATAATAGTTTTAGTATAAGATTTTCACTGTATTATATATATCCTGGTAGAGTTAAAATTATGAGTGGATTAGAAAGGAGCGTTAAGAATTTTTGATTGCAGTATGCTTGTTCAAATTACTTTCTGGTGTTTAGTAGTTGGGCTGCACGTTTTAAATACTTTATCTTCTGATATTAATTATTGTCATAATTTGAGTCATTATTTCCAATTATTAAATTTCACTCTACTTAAAAGATCAGAAAAATATTTTGACTATAAAATAATTGCCTTTCGGAGTTTTAGACCATTCCAGTATCTTTTTTATGCTATTTGTCTTATATGGAGTTGCTGGTAAAATGATTCAAATTTCGGCAATTACTAAAATTCAATTTTCTCTTAATTTATGTTTTGTTTTACTTTTATTTTGCACTTACGTATATTCTATGTTCATTTCAAAATATGTTAATTACTGGAACTAACTCCATCACATCCAAAGTTCATACATTCTCTAATTCCGTTAAATCAACCGCATTATGTTTCCATAAATAAACTGCTTGCCTTGAAATGTTTGCCNTCATACATTCTCTAATTCCGTTAAATCAACCGCATTATGTTTCCATAAATAAACTGCTTGCCTTGAAATGTTTGCCTGAGAATTGGCACATCAACTCAGAAAATTACTTGCATTACGATAGTAATGTCAGCATGGAATCATTATAAATTGTTTCGTAAATTATTTTTTTTTTANATTGGCAATTGGCATATCAACTCAGAAAATTACTTGCATTACGATAGTAATGTCAGCATGGAATCATTATAAATTGTTTCGTAAATTATTTTTTTTTTAACTTGTAATGGAAATTGTCGCCAATGAAATTATTCATTTTGGTTATATGCATATTATAGAATAAATTTTAGTTGTTTAGTACATTCACGGTTTCTTCAAACTTTTTGAATATAACCTTTGAAAAATCACCCCCATGTATGACGGTTTTTGTTTTTTTCCTAAATATGCCATGTATCACGACCGTTTTATACTTCTGGTACCGTAAAAATACCTCCTTTTTAGTTCAATTAAACTTTTACTTATGTTTTCACTATAAATTATAATGTCTTATTTATGAATAACATTAGTAAAAACAGTGAGAAAATAGGTGTGTTGATAATACATAGTAAAAAATAGTTCCTATGCAACACATAGGNCCTAAATATGCCATATATCACGAGCGTTTTATACATCTGGTACCGTAAAAATACCTCCTTTTTAGTTAAATTCAACTTTTACTTATGTTTTCACTATAAATTATAATGTCTTATTTATGAATAACATTAGTAAAAACAGTGAGAAAATAGGTGTGTTGATAATACATAGTAAAAAATAGTTCCTATGCAACACATAGGTGTTGCATAGGAACTATTTTTCGTGCGCACACCGAGTGCGCACGAATTCGATGCGTTGTCCCTTTGGTGTAATTTCTTAGATTTGTTTAAGCATTGTTTTGTGCGAGGAAGAGGAATATCAAGGAAGCAGAACTTTAGCAGGTGCACCAGGAAAGTTTGAAGTAACCGTGGATTGATGGTGATAATATCGATGTTGCCCCTAAGACTGTCAAGTTGTGAACTGTTCAGTAGGTGAACTGGCAACGTGTAGGCTGCACGCGGAGGAAGACACTCGGCGCGGTCTACAAAGGCGTTCGATTAACCGCGGTGCGGGCACAGGACGTAGCCGAGCGGAGAGCAATACCGAGATGCGAGCGCGACCGCACGCTGGGAATGCAGGCTGCGATTGGCGCATACTTTGCCGCTCGGGCGAGCAGGTCAGTGGCAAGGGTTCAAGTATATCGTGGAGGGGGAGAGGGGGTCCACCTCCCCTCTTCCACCCTCTGCAACGCCCTGGATCGCTCCAGCAACCCCTGCGGTGTGTTGGGAGGCGGCCACTTTAATTAGCGTTGATTAAAAAGCATACCACCCGGAGGCCCGGCGCTCTGCCCCGCCGGTGGTCGGCGACACTTGTTCGTGTGAAACACGTCGCGCGTGGAGAGACGAGGCCGGAAATTTATGACCCGCGCTCTCGCCACCTGCTTCCGCGNTTGATTAAAAAGCATACCACCCGGAGGCCCGGCGCTCTGCCCCGCCGGTGGTCGGCGACACTTGTTCGTGTGAAACACGTCGCGCGTGGAGAGACGAGGCCGGAAATTTATGACCCGCGCTCTCGCCACCTGCTTCCGCGCCCTCGGACGGCTTCGGAACTCCGCGACAAACATCGCCTCGTTGTGATTTACAACATTAAGTGAATGAAACCTGATTTCGAGCTAATCAAAACACATGCTAAATCATTTACTAACACTTCTGAAGCAAGTCGTAAATGGTTTTCGGATTTTAAACGGTAATGCAGCAGTTAACGTGGATTCATAACCTTATCTGAATAACAAAGTCACATACGCCGATTAAAAATATGTGAACGGGAAACGACTACAAAAACGCACAGTTGTATCTACGTAAGTGGAGGATTATTTTAGTTGTTTATGTATGTTTTAATATGTTTAATCGTCATATTTGTTTGAGATATTCTCTCCCTAGCTTCTGTGATTATTTCTCTCCTGAGTTTTTCTTGGTGTTCGGGAAACGTAAACTTAAATGTTCGACTGAATTTTGAATGTAATTAAGTTGTAAATTTTTTTTTTTAATTCCCCCAGCGGTTATTACAAATTTCTTTTTTTCTCTGTGTACGCTAGGAGGGATTTACCTGACCAGTGTGGGAATAAGTAAACCATTAGAGAGGTAAATAGGCCTAAGNAAATTCCCCCAGCGGTTATTACAAATTTATTTTTGTCTCTGTGTACGCTAGGAGGGATTTACCTGACCAGTGTGGGAATAAGTAAACCATTAGAGATGTAAATAGGCCTAAGTCTCCTTCGTTTTTTGGTAGCCTTGCTGTGTGTGTTGGTTATGTAGTGTTCCTAACTATAANAGTCTCCTTCGTTTTTTGGTAGCCTTGCTGTGTGTGTTGGTTATGTAGTGTTCCTAACTATAAATTGCTTTCAATTTTAGAAACGTACAAATAGGGTATTAAATACAACTGTTCAGTATGAAATAAGATAGATATCCACATACTGGAAAAATAATTCACCATATACGGGACCTGAAAATTAACTGTGACAGTCACGCATATATTTATGTCATGTAATTCAACGAAAAAAATGTTATTTGTGTAATTTTGTACGCGTAGTGATAAAACGCCCGCTTACATTTCTGACACAATCGGTGACGTGTACTGAGTTTGGCATTATTAAAAGGAAATGCCAACAGTTGATTCTTATATTCCTGCCAAGTATAGTTAAGTTCATAAATGTGTCTTACAAGAAAAATTTTATCTACACTTG
Source organism: Clitarchus hookeri (assembly GCA_002778355.1). Taxonomy (NCBI): domain Eukaryota; kingdom Metazoa; phylum Arthropoda; class Insecta; order Phasmatodea; family Phasmatidae; genus Clitarchus; species Clitarchus hookeri. Next base: position 185,428 of record NQII01004452.1, read on the forward strand.
GCGGTGTGACTAAGAGAGTCAAACATTCAGCAGTCTCTGCATATCCAAATAGTTTTCCACACTTTGCTACACTTTCAAATAAGTCTCTGGTACTGAAATTATGTTTTACTTACTATTGGCTGTCTTTAGTATCTTGCTCATTGCAAAACAGCGTTTTAACTAGTGTGTCTCAAGAGGCAAACAATCGATTAAAATATCCCATTATTATTTATCCATTTAAAATCAGAACGTAATTTTTTAACTTCACGTTATATCGTGGATAAACTTTAAAGAATAGTTTTGCAATATGTTTTATCTATAAATACGCTGATCAGTAGCATGTTATGTATTAAACACCTTAAAAATGACGTTGTGAAACTCAGTAAGGCATGTAAGTAAAACATTTATTTTCTGTTTTGTACCTCTTAGTAACAAGTCGACAGTTATACAGAATGTCAGGTAATTCGTCGATACGGACTCCACCATACGAATCTGTGATCAAAACTAAGTATAAAATACTCTTTAGTAAAAATGCATAAGACCCTTCGTTTACGAGGAAAAACGACATGAAAGGTCCGAAAACCATTGTAGCAAACATGTGGTATTCCAATTAGATAAAGGTGAGGTGATGGGGCAATGCTACAACTAATGTGTCGGTCGTAAGGCATACTGCGAGGGAACGAGCCGAGCTCAGTAGTGCCAAAGGGGCCACGGAGTTCACATGCAGTGAGTACTGGTACATGGCAATGGCCATGGGTGCATCCGGCGGCCAAGCTCCATTCATACTGCATGCATCCATCGTGCGGAAAAGTGCACTGCTATGAACATAGCAAACCTCGAACACCAGCTATGACGTTTCGACGTTTTGTACACTGTGCTTAACGTGAAATAGTCATCTTATCTAATTTAATGTCGTTTTTTCTCGTAAACTAAGGGCCTTAACATTTGTCACCTAGAAATTTTTTCCTACCTAGTTTTGATCACAGATTCACGTGGTGCAGTCAGTATCCGCGAATTACCTGACAACCCGTATACAGGACAAATATAAACCCAAGCTACGAATGACGGTTGCAGGTGCGTTATGAAAAAGTAAAAAAAAAAACTACATTCGACTTATGGTATAAAGTTGTTGTAATTAACTATCAGCATCAATTAATTCGCTTCGTTAATATAAATGCCATCTTAAATTATTTAATAATATAATACGACGCCTACGTCAGGTTTATGAGTTAGCGTTCCATTTTGAATACATTCAAAAATTTCTGAACNTAATAATATAATACGACGCCTACGTCAGGTTTATGAGTTAGCGTTCCATTTTGAATACATTCAAAAATTTCTGAACTGAATTCTAGTTTCCACACCTTCTTGAAAGGCGTACGTGCTCTTGTGTCTTTTGAGATCGTAATTATAATTGAGTTAAGAATAAAATTGCACTCACTTACAGGACTTAACAAGCTTTAATAGTATAGGCAGTTACATTTTGTACATAGTAGCTGTGTGTGTTTTTAAAACGTAAATACGTGAAGAAATATAATTTTGTTTTTAATTGTATCAAGAACTTTATCCCTAGGGATCTTGGATACAGCTTAGGCCATTTAAACCAATAACAAACATAAATATTGCCTCGTAAGTAATAAACACGGTGTATATATTTCACCAGACTCAAAAGTTAACATCAAATGCTACAATAGAATACATTTATTGGTTATTATTCCCAATGAGAGAGCTCTAAATGTGCTCACTTTACCGCACACTGACCAAAATATTCATTCCCGAGGTTTACACGGGATTCGAACCAGAAACCTAAGAAGTCCGAAGCGCCGACAGCGACCTTAGTCACGTAAGATCACAAACTCGGGAGGTTCCGTGCGCTCGTGAAAAGACACGTCAGCTCATCTCCCGGAGGAGACGTTACTGCCGATCCCGACGGTGAAGGGACAGGGAAGTTTCGAAATTTTAAAAAGGAATTTGTTTCCGAGTCGCGAGCCGGACGAGCTGTGTCCCCTCGCGCGAAGACGCTCGCCCCCGGGTCGCCGGGTCGCCGGACGGAAGCAAGGAGATGACGGGTTAATGGGCACGGACGCCCCCTGCCCGGATCAAGGCTGTTATAAAGTTCGCTGGCCATCAGGCCCCGCTCCATGGNGTTAATGGGCACGGACGCCCCCTGCCCGGATCAAGGCTGTTATAAAGTTCGCTGGCCATCAGGCCCCGCTCCATGGTGTTAGAGGGAGGTTGGGAGGGGCGTGCACTGCAGGCTAATGGGGAAGACGGCTGGCTCCCTGGGATTACGCCCCCTCCATATTGGGAAGATTGCGGAGGGGGGAGGGAGAAGGTCGCGTCCCAGGGCGCTTCTTCAACTGCGCCGCCCCCACTCATCCGGCCATTAGGGCGCCCCGCGACGTGACTGTGTCGCCGGCTCAAGGAAGATGTCGCCTGCTGGACCGTCGGCGTACGTCCCATTATAAGGTTAATTCTCTTACAGGTTAGGAACAAAACGTTATTATTCGAGAGAGTCCGGCATAGAGAAAAATTTCGGCCGCTAGGTGCGCGGTGTTCCAAAAAGTAACTGTAAATTAAAATTTTAATCTACGTAAATAATTAAAGAAAAATTTTACTCAGGTATGATGTTATTTTATATTTGATTTATAATTATTACCGTTATCCCTTTTTTTTAACGTAGGTAATAGAAAATAGCTGGTACATTGCCGACACTAGCGCTTACCTAGCGGCGAAAATATTTCGTTGTCGAACTTTAAACATTGATCTTTTCGACTTGTAGTAGAAGTAGTCCTACCCAGTACATCACGACCTACACCTTCGAGGCGTTTCATACCAAAACGTTCATTATACTATACGCATTACGTGAGATGCCATTACCAACATAAAAAATATAATTTCCCATTATTTTTGCATGGCAGCCATTAGGAAAAAATTAACTTCATAAACCAGAAATAATAAGATTGTCACTTGCAGAAACGAGTATCGTATAATATATAACATTTATGAATTAGCTACCTCGAGATATCGAAGTGTTAAAAAAACTTGAATAGCTTCTTTTTAGATGATTTAAGGCTCTCGCATACCTGGAGTTTTTTTCCCCTCGCATTTGAGGTCGAGAAGCACAACAGGATAAGGGCGACACTTCCACGCGTATCAAGTGCCCAATCGCTGCTAAGCGCATGGCTCTGAACAGGCGTGCAGTATTCTCGTCGTACTGTGTGTACCAGTGGGGCTTCAAGCGGCAATCCTATTATTTCAATGGTGGAAAGTCATTAGTAAGGTTCACTGCAGGGCCTTTGAGTAGCTTCTTTATACATCTGACGCGTATATTTTGAGATATAGCAATTTGAAAAGCCATTTTTAGTAATTTTGAAGTGATCTGAAACGGCGTTTCTAATGTGCGTGACATCTTTAAAGCACTCAACAACACTCGTCTAAAGTGTGTGGTGTTTTCATAGATAAGCAAATTGGATAAACGTTTAAAGGTTCCGTGGGACAAAAAAATGTATTTCAAGCACACTGCAATGCAGTTCAAGTGCCAGGTAGGCAGGCCACTTAATACAATTATAATTTCGTGCATTTATGGTCTGTGACTACTTTGGTTTCTTGTATATTCCGTTTAGCGTACCTAACAATTAATTAGGATAATGCCTTGAAACCCCTCTTTTTATTGTCTTATTTTTTAAATAATTTAGTTCATTTTAATTGTGTTTTCCAAGGAAAATAAAACCCTGTCAGTGGGTTTGTCGTAGANATTTTTTAAATAATTTAGTTCATTTTAATTGTGTTTTCCAAGGAAAATAAAACCCTGTCAGTGGGTTTGTCGTAGGAGAGCAGCAACGAGGTCAGTACAGATTACATAAGTTTTGTAGCTCTGGAATTGCCATTATTTTGAGTGAACAGTGGCCATGTTTATCCTGTCGCCATTGTCTTAATAATACAGACGTGAAATAGCCACCTATACCGCGGACACGAGCAACACGCACCAAAACAAAATGGCGTCACTGGCCAGCAACATGTTGGAATGCCGTTCACCAATCAGCGCCCGGTAACCTACTCTTCAGCCAGNATTTTTTAAATAATTTAGTTCATTTTAATTGTGTTTTCCAAGGAAAATAAAACCCTGTCAGTGGGTTTGTCGTAGAAGAGCAGCAACGAGGTCAGTACAGATTACATAAGTTTTGTAGCTCTGGAATTGCCATTATTTTGAGTGAACAGTGGCCATGTTTATCCTGTCGCCATTGTCTTAATAATACAGACGTGAAATAGCCACCTATACCGCGGACACGAGCAACACGCACCCAAAAAAATGGCGTCACTGGCCAGCAACATGTTGGAATGCCGTTCACCAATCAGCGCCCGGTAACCTACTCTTCAGCCAGNAAAATGGCGTCACTGGCCAGCAACATGTTGGAATGCCGTTCACCAATCAGCGCCCGGTAACCTACTCTTCAGCCAGCATTCCAGCCAATAGGGAGCCTTTCGCAGCATGCAGTAGCCATTCTGACACAAGGTCCGTCCCAGGTTCTCGCGCATCCAATCAGAGAATGGATACGCCCAAATAAAAAAACACCATGCAATTTCGTTTCTGTGCGCATATCTACTCTGTGCTTTTAGCCGATCGATGTACATTCGTAGGACGTCGCCTTTGAGATGCAACCCGCTTGGCTGTCACGTGCCGGTTGTTGCGTAAAATAGGCGATAGCTGCCCGACCTATTTCCGACGAACTCTGAACNCCGCTTGGCTGTCACGTGCCGGTTGTTGCGTAAAATAGGCGATAGCTGCCCGACCTATTTCCGACGAACTCTGAAGTCGAGGGCTTCATTTTCAGACATGGATTTATGAATAAGTACTTTTATTTTCTTTCTTTCAACCACCTCCATAAGTATAACTTTTCCCGTATAAATATCTTGTTATAGGATTTGTAATATGTATNTTTCTTTCTTTCAACCACCTCCATAAGTATAACTTTTCCCGTATAAATATCTTGTTATAGGATTTGTAATATGTATGTATAGTCCATTCACGGTTACTTCCAACTTTTCTTAAGCCTTGCTAAAGTTCTACTTCCAGGATATTCCTACGCCTCATGAAAACAAAGTTTAACTGTCCCTAGAAAATTTAACCAAACGGGCAACGCATCGCATTCGTGCGCACTCATTTTAATAATATATTGCATTAGAACTATTTCTTACTAGGCATTACGAACACACATATTTTTTGTCTGTTTTCATTCATATTAATTATAAATGAAATATTATAATTTGTAGATTAAATATTACTAAGAATTAAGTTTAACGAAAAATAAAATTATTTTACGTTAACAGAAGTATAAAAAACTTGTGGTACACGGTATATTTAGGAAAAAACCAAACACGTTATACTTAGGGTGATTTTGCAAAGGTTTGATTCAAATTGTATGTAGAAATCGNTATTTAGGAAAAAACCAAACACGTTATACTTAGGGTGATTTTGCAAAGGTTTGATTCAAATTGTATGTAGAAATCGCGGAGAGTGTTTATACAATTGTTTTACATATTGCTAAGCGCTCGCTGCTTTGTTACGTGTGAGCGAGTGGAAGTGAAGCACAGAGCAGTTGTGTGATAGCGGCTGCGGCAAGTCAATGGAATTCTTGGAATGGCAANGAGCGAGTGGAAGTGAAGCACAGAGCAGTTGTGTGATAGCGGCTGCGGCAAGTCAATGGAATTCTTGGAATGGCAAGCGAGCTATACTTAGGAACCGCGTATCTGTTACACAAAGCATTCCGGCGTTGCACCGTGATATCCCTTTTGCTGCTCACGCTACTGAACTTGATTGTATTGAATTTCTGAATTTATCTGAAGCATTTTCTAGTGGTTTACTGCCCTAGTTTCACTCAGCATGACTCGGGATGCGTTGAACTTTCCAGGTCAAGGCCAGCATAGTATAAATAGTGCGACGGAGTATTTTTTGGATGAGTGGCTGGAGTTTCGGTGATAGACGACGGACGATCGAAACGAGCGGCGAGAGAAGTGACCAGCAGGAGGAAAATCTACTACTGAGAAGTAGAAGAATGGAGAAGTGGAAGAAGTGGAAGAGAAGGGAGAAGTGGAAGAATGCAACTGGCAGACTGGACCCTATTGGACTGGATGCGCGAGTGAAATACATTACAAATGATGGTAACAAACATACTGAAAGTGTGTTAATGATATGAATGAGTTAATTGACTAAAAATAAACAGAGACATTAAGAAGGAAGTTAATTAGGGTAAAAATAGACATAAAATATTGCGCCCATTGAGAAATAAAAAGATTAGTAGTGGAGAAAGATAGATCAATGCTTTATGTAATAGCTGTGTAAATAAACTAAAACAAAATGGATTAATTTTATTTTTATGAAAACCTCCATCACTCACGAACTCGGATACGCCTCTCAAGCGTCTTGTAGCAATATGTCCATTACTGCATGTGTGTATACGCGTACACATATTCCTGTAAAACTAAGCGGGATAAGCGTAATGAAAGTACTATTTGCAGGTTTTGCAAATTCCTGTAACCATATCTGCATATATGTTATTAGATACTGCGTTAGCAGTTCTCACCTTGTTTTAAAAGCAATACGTGTATCGTTTGAAGCTATTGTTAATATTTGATCATTAAAAAGCCTGATGACACTGCAACGAAATTATAGTTTCTGACAAAATTGCGTATACCACTGTATTAAATTTGTTAAATACCTGTAATACACATTTTTACTCAGGCTAATAAATCTTGTTTGTTAAACATGACATTGTCGGTTATCCCCGGGGTTAGTTTTTTTTTTTAAATATATTTTTGCAAATAAATATCCCGTTTTGGATTATTACAGAAGGTAATGGTAATATTTGGTAATTTTTAACTACTCTGTAATGTTAAACATTTTAATAAGGTAAAAGTTAAAGTAACAGGCTCAAGTGCAGAAAAGGTCGCATCAACATACCTTGTGTTTCCGAACATGTTTGTTAGCCAATGAAATGTATATTGACAGCTATTGCTCGTGTGTAATTTACTTTTCATGTAGAGTTTCTTGTGATGCGTGGTTCCCTCTGGGCCGGTATTTCACGACCCCAAGTCACTACTCCCTATCACATGTGATGAGTGTTCACCCACCTGCCTACCAATTTAAGGCAAGGAAAATATTTTCGTTGATTAANACTCCCTATCACATGTGATGAGTGTTCACCCACCTGCCTACCAATTTAAGGCAAGGAAAATATTTTCGTTGATTATTAAAAGTACTGATTAAAAATCCATCATTGGGAAATTAGTAATAACTTCGCTTTAACGCAAAATAAAACAACCGCCACAAATTATTTTCATGTAATTATTTTATAGCAACGAAATGTTTTGTACTGATTACAGACCGCCGTTCGGTATTTTTACCTTGAAACTAACAACTAGTACAACTCTTATCTCCAAAAACATAGGCGGCCATAAGAGNCGCCGTTCGGTATTTTTACCTTGAAACTAACAACTAGTACAACTCTTATCTCCAAAAACATAGGCGGCCATAAGAGATAACTTTAGACTATTATTCGTGTAATGTGTTTTACTGACTCTTTCGTAAGAAACTTCAACTTCGATTTATCGATGTCTGTACGTCATTTGAGCATGTGTGTGTCTGTATAAATAATTTGTTGAATAATGTGATTCTTAAAATAAGTAAATATCTTTGAAGTGTGAACGAAGGTCGATTATCTCCACAAAACATTTCGCAGTCTTCAAAACATTACATGGATAGAGACATGGTGTACATCCAGATGTTGCATTAATTTTTGTGACACACGAACACAAATTAATTTTTAATGACGATTTATACATCAGCATGCCAAAATTTAGTATAAACTGACTGTACTCTCACTGTATTTCATTGTAATCCATTTTTTTTATAAATTGGAAATAAAAATTTTAAACAAGTTGCAGTAGTTCATGAGTGTCTCCCAGGAAAAGTTTTGAATATCAACACCGGATGTTAATTTATCGAAATATTCCATAGAACACAAAGTAAAAGTCTTACTGATGCCCTATAACTTTTAAATTATTAAGATATTTATTTGGTTCATTTTCCTGCTTAATCGTGAGGTGAATGTCTGCATGAACCATAGGCTGGATTCAGTTTGGCGGTCGCAGCTTTATAATATGTATATCAAAGTCTGGCGTACGCGGCGCGTTTGTAAGACCTCGTGTGTCCAATAACTCTTCAGAAGTACTTCAAGTAAGTGAGATATCTGGGCGGTTTTTTTAACAGGTGAGATATTTAGTGCCGATGGGTGTGAAGTTACGTTGAGATAGAGCAGTGCCTGATTGCAACACATTGTGTGTGGGGGAGGGGACGTGGAAATGAGTACCCCAAGAAGAGACATCCTCCATTGGTGACGTCCACCACATTTCCAACATGCACATGCAAATTCAGTCTCGTATTATACCACCGTGGTCCCTTAACATTATTTCCAATACACCCGCCATTNACATGCAAATTCAGTCTCGTATTATACCACCGTGGTCCCTTAACATTATTTCCAATACACCCGCCATTAATTTTGTAGTTGCGAATTCCAGCAGCAGTCCATCCAAATTCCATCACAAGGAATGTTACACCAGCGTAAGCATCACAACTTCTCATGCTCTTGGACATGAGTAAATGCGACTAATTCATAGCCATGTTGGGTACTATCGCTGTGGGATGTCACAAAGCATACATATACCTATATATATACACACACACACACACTTAATTTTTTTTAATGGTGATACAAGATTGCCGATTATAAGCTATTCACGATGAAGTGAGCAATTTCAAATTCAAACTTTAAAATGTCTCTGACCGATAACCAAATGCTCCCGGTTTTGTTAGGAACTAATTAAGTTAAATATTTCTAAGTTTTAACTTTGTATTGTGAGTTTTCTGTAGCACCTCATTTAAACTCCTTACCATTTCACATTTTCACTTGACTTATTCGTGCATAAAGTTATTAGGCTTTCAATCTTGTGTCNATTTAAACTCCTTACCATTTCACATTTTCACTTGACTTATTCGTGCATAAAGTTATTAGGCTTTCAATCTTGTGTCATGAAGGACACTTTTAATTATTTTGAATATTTTATTTTAATGCCACTGAATCACTTTTGTTTACCTCTTTGTTTTGAGAGAAATAATGAAAAAGTCTAAAGAAAAATGTTGTCACCACGCAACCACAAGTCACGTATTTTAATTTTAGATAATTAGGTTTTTCTCAGNAAGTCTAAAGAAAAATGTTGTCACCACGCAACCACAAGTCACGTATTTTAATTTTAGATAATTAGGTTTTTCTCAGGGCCTATATGTTGTTTAATTAAACAAGTAAGTATTGTATTAAAATGTTTTATTTATTCTCTCACTTTTGTACCATGTACGGTTACCCAGCATGATAGTTTGTTACCGCTTCCTATTGTGGATTTCGCTTCCTTTTATATTTGTTTGTGCCGGCTCCTTTCGGATAATTAATTATTTATTATGCCACTTTGTTTGCTATGGCTTTTGCGGTATTTTGTTTGTGGTTTGTGCCAAGGACTCGGGACATTTCTGTGTTTATCGGAAGTCGATATTATATTTTATTCGTTTCTTATCTTTTGGTCGTACATGGGCACAAATGTCACGTGACACCGTCCAAGATGGCGGCGATCACGTCACCCAGTTTGTTGGCCAGTGTACTGGCTTCCTCGTTGAGAGTTTGTGTTTGGAAATATTTTGTCTATGTAAAAAATATACCATACAAATACCGATCCATGCGTTATAAGAAAACCTTATTTTCATTTTGCTATTTTTTTTTTTTTTTACTTTTTTACTTTTTTATTACTCACATAACTATCCATCAATTCAGCCGGTGTTCTACGTGCAGTTAACAGTCTGTAAATACAATATTACTGGGTTTTAAATCCATTATAATGTTAACTTGTGGTTCCATGTTTCAGAGTTCGAAATCCGGCAAAGCGCCGGATGTGAGTTTCGTGTAAATTTGAAACTTCGAGATAGTTTTTTTTGTAAGTAGCAGTTTTCCCTTTCTCTGTCTGACTTCCGGCATAACTTCTAGCAAATCGATGGTCGCAATGAAATTTTAAAATATAAATGAATATGGTTTTTGTATGAAGCTGTATATAACTCATGCTCGGCCAGTTATGTTATTGCGGTAGCTGGCTTACATGGTTCTTGGGAGCGCGACCCTTTTCTTTAGACGCGGTGGCGGTTAACAACGTCTTCAGTCTCTCGGTTCCGCGGGCATTTTCATATCGTATGGAAAGCCTTTCATATTGCTCCTGTTGCCTTCGCGGAACAATGGCGCAGGTGCAGCTTGTTAGTACGCTTTTCAGGCAACGCAACTACTGACGTCAAATGGTAGAGTTTTCTTTCATTGATTCATTGTATTTTTATAACGAGTGGCGAGATTGTTCGAACTGGCGTGGCTTTGATAAATTCCAACGCAGTTTTGAAATGTATACTTGTTTACCGTACGCTTTATCGTGATCTTTTGTAATGTGCTCAAATCTTTAGTCCGTGACCCTTCCGCGATCTGGTACTAATTCTATTTTTGACTTCCCTGTTTTTATAACATTTAAGTTTTTTAATGTATGTTTGGCTTGGAACGTTCGGAGCCTGAAGGCGAAAAGCTTATTCAAAGCTGATAGAAACAAACAATATTTTGTAGTCTGTAAAATTTATATGTAATTTTCCGACTTTGGTTTATGTGAAAATTGTTCCCCCGTTGTTTCTCAGACTTGTTGTGGCACGAATAACGTATTTGCATCTTAAAAAATAACTTTAATGGCGATTTGCTTGCTAATTTGCTCCAATAGATTCAATTAATCACAAAGCGAAGCTCAGTCGTAATACTTCTCATTCACTACATGTTAAGGTACTGTATGAAGCAAACTGATATATACTTAAAAAATATATAAGTTCGTTTGTAAAAAAAAATACCCCACTGTAGTTAAATTATTGTCTTTTTCTGATCAATAATACGAACTTCACTATACCACGCTTCAAAGCAAAATTGTTTGTGAGGCAAGTCTTTCATCAACAAAATTAATATTTTCCCGTTCTCATCTTTTAATATGTTAACATCCAAAGTCTTCTGCTTGGCTGAGTGGTTGCGATTTTCGAAAAGTTTGGTTTGATCTGTTCGCAAACGAACCGTGGGATTACTCACCTCCTCCCCTGCACACACAAAAAAAAGGATGAAGTTCCAAGTATCTCTTTTTACAAGGAAATGAATTAAAATCCGCAGCCGAAGGGAAGTTTGGAACAAACATTGACCGGAGTATCGTCACTGGGAAAGGGGCGCAGTGTCATGACGAACGAACAAAGAAAGCACGCGCGGCACGCCACAAGGACGGGTAGAATGCGACGTGATCAAACACGGAGACAAATAGAAGAACACTCGCGTGGCACGGTACAATAAAGCATAGCATTCTCTCGCCCACTCACCTGTGTGATTTCTACCTTGAGCTCGCGCGAGCGTGAATCGCACCGCATTCCAACGTCCACTCGCATATCCTCTAGACCTGCAAACACCACTCTTGTAGACTGTCCACGGTAAACTGAGCACTTCTGAAAGCCCTGGCTAGCATCTACTTCTCTGATTGCATTGCATGCACCATATGTCAATTTAACACTATCCTAGGACTGATCACTATATTGACGCACCATCCAGGTGCAATCGTGGAACTGTCCGGCATGTAAAGCTGGGCTCACGACCATCCGTCGCATCCGTCAGTCGCCCGTCCGTCCGGCGGTCACGTGATGTGATGTTCAACCAATCGCAGGGCAACTTTTTTTTTCCATCCGTCCAACGGTCAAATATTTCCCAAACTTTATCTTTTGACGGATGGACGGATTGGCCACCGCCTTCTGATGACATTGCTTAGACGTGAATACGCACATGGAAATAAAATTGAAAGCTGTGGATATGTGAACAAATTTTTTTTTCGTTGTAATTTCAGGAATTCAAAATTTAAAAGATAATTCAGTATAAATTATTGTAATGTAAAAACTTATTTACCCAAAAAGTTTCTCTCTTGAAAATGTATTTCCAAACAAACTATGCCTCCAATTAAAGAAAAATCACGATGTAAAGTTGTTACACTGAAATTTTGGCGTATAGAAGGATTGACGGTCGACGGATTGTTGTGAATCACTTTCAACGGACGGACAAAAACATAGACGGATGACTTACTGACGGACGGACGACTGACGGATGCGACAGATGAATGCGAGTCCATCTTAAATGTGTTTCTTATGTGTAAATTATTATTAGAATGTGGATAAATAAAAGCAGTAACCTCACTGGAGATAAATTAAAACATGACGCTCGCAATGCTATTCCGATTTTCAGGAGACTGTTAATTTCTTCGCTGTCAACTTAACTGGGAACCCGCAAGCCAATGTGCACTGTAAAATTCACAAGATTTTTTTTAATATCATGTCGAAATTAAAATCACAGCATCTGTGGGGCAATAGAAACAATAAACCCTAGTAAAAAAATTTTTGAAAGGTCATGCAGTATTTTTAATTTTAGTTTAATTTCAGTAAAACAACGCAGGGAGTCCCCAAGTATATGTACCTGGGTGCACAACAAGTTTCATATCACGAAGGCGAACGTAACTGGCGCACCATATGGAGAGCGCCAGCACATAGGACACCATAAACTCGAGGTGCGTGGGCACCACTAATAGTTGCTTGTTAGTACACTACTTGGACAATGAGGAATTAGCAGTTGAGTAGTGAAGGCTGCCAGGAGTGGTTGCATTTTATTTCCAACAACGCACAAACATCAGTACTGGCGACGAAGATCTTCTCGTAGTCTCTTGGTGGCCTATGTCCTGGCGATCACCACATGACGTGCCAGTTCTGTTCGCCTTCGTGAAGTTGCGGATTCCCGGCGCTGTTTTGCCAACTTCTAATTTAAGATTTAAAAATACTATATCACCTTTCCAAAAATTCTGTTACTAAAATTTGTTAGTTATATAAGCACATAGATGCAGTGGTTTGAATTTAGGCATGCAGTTTAAAAACATTTTTTATACAAGTTACGGGCAGTGATTCATTTTCAAAGGTTGATTACAAAGGTGCTCACTTTAGCGTGAACAGCCTATATAAAATGAAATAACTGGCCGAAGTGCTTTGTTGAACGGTTTAACTGACGACTGAGCATGAATTGCTACCATAGCGCACCAGACACTGAAGTTAAAAGGCCGCTCGCTTGAAATTTCGAGCGTTTAAAGGAAATGTTCCTCCAAACTCTTCACGATTGACTAAAACCTTTTCGAAAGCCCGGTTTGCTTTCTTCCCTTGTACATCGTGTATCGATCCACCACATTTAAAAATGGCATTGCCGGGGACCAAAAGGCTAGCACCCTTTTAACACTGTGAAATTGTCAGAAACGTTTATGTTTGTTTTACTCGAAAACTTACTGTAATGTGCATGATTCCAAATAAACACATTTAAATAGCTACCAACTTAAAACAGTGTTTAGTAAGTTAAAACAAAAACTTTTGCTTTGTGTGCTGCCAAAATAACAAAAATTTATGTATTAAGTATTTACATTCAAATTCATTCTTTTTCTGACCTCCACGTCAATACACTAGGGTATGGTTCATTTTGTAAATCAAGAGAGAATCCAATACGATCTATGATTTGCAACGATTATTAAGGAATATATGCGTCCTCGAAAATGAGTAAAGTTAAACAACTTCAAATTTTTCGTAACGTATCAAAGAAAAAACCATTTACAAAACAGAATTGTGGTTTCTTGAAAATAAATTGTTTATATGTGAAAATTTTGTGCGTGTTATCGTCACCTTTCACTATGAAACCAAAATGCAACCAAGCAGGCTGCACATTTATCAAGAAAGCAACACCATTTCGCATATTGTACTTTGTTTTAAAAAGAATTTATAGGCTATTCACGGTAAAGTGAGCACTTTTGAAAGCCCTCTCATTTGGAATAGTAGTCAATAAATATATTATATGTTAGTCTTAGACGTTAACTTCCGAGTGGGGTGGAATATACACACTGTGTTTATTATGTAAATGGCAATATTTATTTTAAAAGGTGGTTAAAGGATAACACATAGCTGAAAGGAAAAAGTAACTAGGGACTCAGAAGTGCTCACTTTACCGGGAAAATATTTATCTAAGAGTGTTAAGACCATTTCACACGAACAAATTTTTATTTAATTTAACCAATTGAATTCAACTTATTGACTACATAAAGTTTTCACATGCTCTTCAACGGATTGAATTCAATATAAATTGAATTACTACTTCAATATTTATTGAATACAGCTCCATGCTTGAAAAGCCTTTCAAAACATTTAAGTGGAAACTTAAACATTTTACGCAAATGATTCAGTTAAATAAAATAATTATTTTATTTTAGTAATACATACTGCAAAAATAGTGTGTAGAAATAAAACGTTTTTTTTTGACGTGACAACGTCTTAAATTAGGTTGCGGCTGGGAGTCACTTATGAAAAAGTGTAACGCTCGGTAACGTTACGATGAGTCACCGAGGAGGGGTAATCAAGGGAGGGAAATGAGGGGAGGAAACAGGAGGGGAGCCGAGCCGGCCAAGGAGAAAGCCACCTTGCATGGAAGCAATTCCAAAGACGAACGACGCGGTGGAGCTAGCGTCGCAGTTTTACAATTAATAAATGTAATTAGACGAACCACAAGGAAATTAATAACGCGCTTGATAAATAAAGACGCTCTCGCATTACTAAAAAAATATGTTTAATGAATATTCGTTGCAGTGACAGATATTGTGTTTTTGACGTGACAACGTCTTAAATTAGGTTGCGGCTGGGAGTCACTTATGAAAAAGTGTAACGCTCGGTAACGTTACGATGAGTCACCGAACGAGAGAGAGGCCCGCCGAATGCCTTGCGTCTCTCTCCCACTCAACTATGATCGGTCTGCCGCGCGCGCAGCACTACGTTGTCACGTAAAATCTTCGCCCGTAAAACCGACTTTACAGGCAACCATTTTTTTTCGATTATGTAGTTTACATATATATACACACACACAGTCAAATCACATTATTATGACCACCTGTTAGTATCCAGAGTAACCGCCCTTCGTAGCTCGGACAGCAGCTAGACGAGCTGGCAGTGACTCAGTCAGGTGCTGATAGGTCTCCACGGGTATCTGGAGCCATGCTGTCTGCAGTTGCGTCCCACAACTGTTGAAGGGTGCGTGGCGGAGGAGACAGGCGGTGAAAACGACTATCGAGGTGGTCCCACAGATGTCCAATTGGATTGAGATCGAGGCTGTTTGGGGGGCCAGGGAATAACTTTGAAGTCTTGACCGTGCTTTTCCAACCACGTGCGGGCATTTATAACCGTGTGGTAAGGCGCATAATCGTGCTGGAAGATCCCATGCTCCCGAGGGAAGACAATCATCATGTGCGGGTGGACGTGATCGCCGAGAATAGATTCATAACCAAAGCGATCAAGAGTGCCTTCCACACGGATGATGGGACCTAGAGAATACCACGAGAACATTCCCCAGACCATAACACTGCCCCCCACCGCCTTATGTTTGTCCAGGAATGGATTCAGGGTGTCAGTTCTCAGAAGTTTCTCGCCAGACACGCTGACGTCCATCCGGTCTATGCAGCTGAAACCGTGACTCGTCGGAGAAGGCTACCCGTCGCCAATCGGCTGCAGTACAGTCGCCATACNAAACCGTGACTCGTCGGAGAAGGCTACCCGTCGCCAATCGGCTGCGGTCCAGTCGCCATACTGTAGAGCAAATTCCAGTAGTTTTTCGTCGATGCACCTTTGTTAGCACGGGTGCAGTCACCCTCCGTCTACTCCGGAGCCCCATTCGCAGAAGGGTTCGCTGAACTGGTGCAGTAGACACGTGTCTGGATGCCCCCTGGTTCATTTGGACGGTGAGCTGTTCCACTGTAGCCTGTCGGATGGCCTTAACGCGCCGTCGTTGTCGACGTTCACCTCGGACATCAATGGAGCGTGGAGCTCCACAGTTTCCACGACGGTTATTCCCAATGGTGCCATTCGTCCA
This sequence comes from Clitarchus hookeri, assembly GCA_002778355.1. Lineage (NCBI taxonomy): Eukaryota > Metazoa > Arthropoda > Insecta > Phasmatodea > Phasmatidae > Clitarchus > Clitarchus hookeri. Next base: position 201,489 of record NQII01004452.1, read on the forward strand.
CTCACGATACACCTTTCCCATAGAGGCGCGTGAACAGTTCACAAACATCGCTGTTTCCGAAATGCTGCCCCACTTGGCCCAAAAGCTGATGATCATACCTTTTTGCAACTCGTTCAAATCGCTTCCCCTGCCCATGACAGCAGGAAGCGCACTGTGTACAGCCAGCCTGTCAGTCTCTCATTATATACCCGCTTCACCAGCCCACGTCACGGGCCGTACGTCATGGGCTACGCGCGGCAGATGGCACTTCTAGCAGGTGGTGTGATTAGAATGTGTGAGTGTATATATATATATATATACACACTTTTATATATACACACTTCGCATAAAATAAATATATACTAACATGTCTTTAGCTTAAATATGCATAAATTACTGTATTAAAGCACTACATATTATTTTTATTCCGTTTTGATATTTCGGAGTGATATTTGAAAAAGAGAATTCGAGGAAATGTAGAACATGTTCTAAACAAAAATCTTTGAGGGGGATTTGCGTCATTCAATTACTCGAAAGACAAAAAAAATGACGGAGATTATGATGTCCGGGAGACATGACACAACATTAAAAGAATAGAATTCAATAAATTTCAAGAAAATTTTAAGTGAACTTGGGTTGTGTGAAAGGGCCTTTTCGCTAAATCAAATTGAAAGTAATAATGATAATTCACACCATAAAGAAATTTGGGGCTAAACCCAGTTCAATAACATGTCACTATTCTCTTAATGAACGGGGAATAATGTTAATTGCCAAAACATTTTAACATTTATGATTCCAATCGTAGAAAACACCACTCAGATATATGTTATTTCATCTTAAGCAGTTTATATTATTTTGAAGTAAATCCTTTTCAAATATCAATATTCAGAGCTCTTACCATCCGTTATAAACATTTTAGGTTGTGAGTCTTATATTTCGTTTTGCGATATGTATCGCGTATCAGTTTTCTTTTAAGCAGACTTCAGAACAATATCGTATATTCGGTTAGACCAGGAAAATGTTTAAAATTTTTAATTTCACAGGTGGTCGGCTGAACACGAATCGGCTACAATATATCTTCTAATTTATTTTCGCATTGAAAGCAGTTGTATTGAAAGAAAAGCCGACGGGAACAGCTCCTTTTAAATCGTAANCTTCTAATTTATTTTCGCATTGAAAGCAGTTGTATTGAAAGAAAAGCCGACGGGAACAGCTCCTTTTAAATCGTAATCTCGATGATTTGCAGTAGCTGTTAAATCTAGCTATTCTGTTTATTCATTTTCTCAAAGGTTTCCAACCAAAGTTCTGTTGTCGCTTTGTACTGACGGCGTTCCGCGAATTGTTGCCGTACGTTTCAGACATCACGAAATGCCTTCCTTTTGTCTGTACGCGAACTTCTTTGAGCACTGGCCTCTCTTTGTAATTGTAAACAAGTGAATCTTTTGTGAGTCATTTATTGATTTCCCTAACAGCTCTCGCGTAACTGCATGCCAGCTTTCATGTTGCGTTTTAACGGAAGAAAGAATTCACGTTCAAATGTAATTACAATCCTTTTTGCGGATTCACTGAAAATATAGAAAAATATTCATTTGTGGTCTATAACTTATATGCTCTAATTCGTTGGCTAAAATTAATCTCAAGTTTATTTAAGTACAGCTTAAAAATAATATGCTATAATTGCCTCATTCAGCGTAAATGTTGACTGTTTTGTTAAAAATCCTGTTAACAACTAATTAAGAAAAAAGTTTTTAAATAATAACATATTTTGATTAGTGATGNCTGTTTTGTTAAAAATCCTGTTAACAACTAATTAAGAAAAAAGTTTTTAAATAATAACATATTTTGATTAGTGATATCTAATTAGCGTTTTTATTCTTCCATACGCATTAGAACAAGAATTGGCAAAGTTATAAAGAATTTAAGCTATTTATATTTTACACTTCCATTTCATCGATATAAGGACACTAGACAGATACCTGTCATTTTTAGTTTCTGCGCGAGGTGGAAGGACACGCTAGGGACTGTAAAACAGAAGATGGAATGGATTCCTAAGTGTGCAAGTAATAATCTTCAACCAGCTATAGTTCTCTACACGCCGTAACGTTTATCGATTTCAAATAGAGATTTTATTATTTCGTAGTTCTCGTTCACAAATTCTAGCCTGAAAGTTCACAGGAAGAACCAGGATGCTCTTATTATGAAAATCGAATAAACAATATTGCTACAGAACACAACCGTTTTTTTTCAGTCGTCTATAAAGTATATTTCGTAATTCCTATTACACGTTTCTAGGGGCTGTAGAGGGCAGGTAGTAAAGTTTTCATACGTATACATTCAGGAGAGGTAGCCAAATAAATGTATTCGGTACACAGGTTAATAATTTCCACCAAGGAAAAACTAAGTTACTGATGTATAAATTAGTTCCCTTTTAAAGTAAACGAAAATTTACTCGTGGATAAACCAATGATGGCATGTTGAACTCAAGGACCTGGATACAAATCCCGGCCTTCTCATGCCGATTTTTCTTATTTACCCCGTAACACTACGGACGAATTCTGGGTTCATTCATTATTGCACGACAGACACATACATACATATATAAGTACAATATTAAGGTATTTACTGAACAGGATTTGAACTGGAGACACTGGCTTTCTGGTTCTACATTTTCTTTTTCGAATTTGCGCAAAATCATATATGTATTAACGTGTAATGTATCACAAACGTTTTATACTTCTGTTTACATGACATCTGATTTAGTGTTAAATTGAACTTATGCTTATATTTTATGTATAAATTATATCTAATTTAAAACTAATAGCTATGGATAAAAACAGGGAGAAAATACATGTGTTGGAAATGCCTAGTAAGAAATAGTTCTTATGCAAAATATTATTACACTGAGTGCGCACGAATGCGGTGCTCTGTCCCTATGCTATAATATTCTAGACCAGGTTAAGCTTTGTTTGCATGAGGCGGAGGAATATCCTGGAAGTAGAACTTTGGTAGGTCTTCAGAAAAGATGGAAGTAATCGCAACTGGACTATATAATATATTTCAAAAGGAAGAAATTTCGTTAAAAATAAAAACTCTGTTTAATATGT
>NQII01004453.1:0-11648 GCA_002778355.1 Clitarchus hookeri
CGTGCACTAGTGGCCAGTCCGCAGCCTGGGCCCTCGCATGCTTCTCAGGCTCCTGCGAGCGAGGGTGGCCCTCGTCGAGGCTTCACTGCCACAGGGGCCGGCGAGGGCACTTACATGGGTTCGTGGAGGTGGAGAGCGCATTCGCGGGCGTTATGAGAACATATGTCACGGAAAATACCTCGAGGGACGCCGTAGACATTTGCGGCTACCTCGAGCGTATGAAAGCTAATATCATTGGCCAACTCGAGCAGGAAGTCGATACTCAGGGGGCGGTGAAATTTAATATATTTCTCGAGTGCGTTTATGGGAAACCGGAGCCGCACGACGACGAGGTAGATCGTCGAGCATTTAAGACGAAAAACATGCCTGTATTCAATGTGTCCGACATCGAGGAGGCCGTGTCGGCCGCAATAGTTAAGATCTGTCACGAAGAGGCTGTTTATATGGGTAAAGGTAGCGGCTGGGCCCTCACTGCCGTGAAACGGGTCCAGTTACGCGTAAATAAGCTGGATCCCCTACGAGTCTCTTCGTACATACCCTTNAACGGGTCCAGTTACGCGTAAATAAGCTGGATCCCCTACGAGTCTCTTCGTACATACCCTTGCCTGCAGGTTTCGTGGAGAAAGGAGCGATCATCAACCCGCACAATGCTGACCTGCAGTGCTTTAAATGGGCGATACTGGCACGTTTTGTANGCATAGAGTAGTGAATGTGTGTGTGGGGGTGTTGGTTAATCACGTCTGTTGTGTTTGCATATGAACCAAACTGCATTGTAATACCTATGTCTTAGTACTTGATTACGTGTGTGTGTGTAACAACTGTCATTTACATGTGTTGGTGGTAATGCAGTGTACGCACACTTGTGTGTGTGTGTTTAACCTAAAACAATACCTGTATAGCAACTTATGTGACAATATATATATGTGTGATCCGAAACTTGTGTGTGCGTGTTCTTATTGACGTCCTGTCATAACTAAAACTTAGAACCCCATGCTATTTTTACAGTAACTGCAAACCGCAGTACACAGCCACAGTACTGCTTGCCTATGACTAAGGTGCAAGCCGTGGAACTGTATGATCAGAAACTTGTGTGTGAGGTCTAATTGTCGAGTGTAGAGCGTATGTCTGTGCATAACACAGCTTAAAGAACTCCATGCTGTTTTTATTACAGTACCCTTAAACGCAGTACACAGACACATTACTGCTTGACTATCGCCAAGGCGCAAGTCGGGTACATGCATTTACTGGAGACATTACATACACCCTTTGCTCGTACTTGGACGTAGAAGTACTCTGTCTGTCTGTGTGCGACCAACCGCGTGTGTCTCTTCCCTACGCTTTCACAAGGCCAGTTTCTCCAGGAACTGATGCCAGCTTTCACCTTGTGATCAAACCGTATAAATACCGGCTCGGTGAATGTGGGACTTTCACTCGTTACCTGGCTGCGGGACAGTGCGTGTGGTGTAACTCGCCGCGCCAACATCCGGGGGACCGCTGCTGTGAGTAGCACGCGAACGCTAACCGTGTACACGGCATCCCGACGGTGTCCCAGCCGACTGCTGCTGCCGCAACTCGCTACAAATTGCTAATTCACAGTAAGTGTTCTTCGACATCGTGGGTGTTGGTGAGTAGATAGACTTCAGGTAACCGCTCTAACGGGTGATATCACTCGACAGACAATGCTGCTGCTGCCGCCCGTGCGTGTGAGTGTGACTCGGAGGTTTACCACCGACCCTCACGAACATGGAGTGCTCTCGGTCAGACCATCACTTTATTGGCAGTGGTGGGGCCACGTGCTGGTCTGTGGTAATAGACGTAACGTACACTCCCCACAGGCTTGTGTTTGGTATCTGCTCGCCCCTTGTCGGCAGCCACACGCGCGCTGGGCTGTAGCAGCAGCATTAGATGTGTTTTCCCACTACCGGTCCTTAGCGGTGACGAGGGCGACCGGTTTCTCCTGTAATGTCCCAGGGCTCTGGCACGGAGTCCAACTTCCGCTGCACGCGAGTGAAAGTGACTCGTATCCTGCATGCGGCACCTGCCGGTTATGGGTCCAGGTTCGGGACTCGTGAGGAGGAGGTTGCCTACCATTGCACTGTTTTCCCTCCCTAGACGTAAGACATCCAGGGTCGAGCCCCGGTGAATTCACTTGCATGTATTTGTAATTTACCTAGAGTGATGTNTGTTTTCCCACTACCGGTCCTTAGCGGTGACGAGGTCGCCCGGTTTCTCCTGTAATGCCCCAGGGCTCTGGCACGGAGACCAACTTCCGCTGCACGCGAGTGAAAGTGACTCGTATCCTGCATGCGGCACCTGCCGGTTATGGGTCCAGGTTCGGGACTCGTGAGGAGGAGGTTGCCTACCATTGCACTGTTTTCCCTCCCTAGACGTAGGGCATCCAGGGTCGAGCCCCGGTGAATTCACTTGCATGTATTTGTAATTTACCTAGAGTGATGTTCGTTTTATGTGTTAAACGTCACACACCCCTGCAGGGTACGGGGTCTAGGTTCGTGACTCATGGGGAGGTGGTAGGCTCCCAGTTCACTTCTTCCCCGGTAACTTCACTTGCATGTATTGTATATTTCCCAATCTAATATTGGTGTGCTGTTTGTAATTTACCTAGAGTGTTGCGTGCATGTACTATTCGTACCGTGTTGTGTTTAACGTCCACACACATACACACACACCCACACACACACACACACACACACACATGGCATAATCACGAACTAACCGGGATACTGGGTGGGTTTGTTTCATAGGACGTTACCAACGCCTCCACAACCTCTCACCTGACACTCAAGAGAGCAAGAGAGATGGCGGATAACCCTTCGTCACCAGCGTTGAGTCCCTCCTCTGCGGCGTTGTCACCTTCCCCTCCTACTGTACGCCGGCCTGCACTACAGTGTGGTTTCTGCGACCGGGTATTTACGGTTCGCTGTAATGGTTTGCGACACGAGCGTACTTGCTCCCTCAATCCATTCCGGCAGCCGGCCCAACATTTGTGCGAGCGGTGTGGACGCTCTTTCGCGCGTGCCGAACATCTCGCAGGACATGAAACGATATGTATGGGCGTGGTCAGACAGGCCGCTTCGTGCTGCTGTGCGTTCTGCCATGAGGGCTTCGGGCGTTCTTGCGATGCCCGTCGCCATGAACGCACGTGTTGGGCGAATCCCGCAGTTCAACCATTGCAATGTGGGACCTGCGGCCGGCAGTTTACCAGGGCGGACAGACTTCGTGCTCATTGTGCAAAGTGTTCCGGTACTGCCACCTCCACCTCCCGGCCGGCGAAGCGGGCACGAGTGGCCAGTCCGCAGCCTGGACCCTCGCACGCTTCTCAGGCTCCTGCGAGCGGCATCACTGCCACAGGGGCCGGCGAGGGCAACTCCCATGGGTTCGTGGAGGTGGAGAGCGCATTCGCGGGCGTGATGAGAACATACGTCGCGGAAAATACCTCGAGGGGTGCCGTAGACATTTGCGGCTACCTCGAGCGTATGAAAGCTAATATCATTGGCCAACTCGAGCAGGAAGTCGAGACTCAGGGGGCGGTGAAATTTAATATATTTCTCGAGTGCGTTTATGGGAAACCGGAGCCGCACGACGACGACGAGGTAGATCGTCGTGCGTTTAAGACGAAAAACGTGCCCGTATTCAATGTGGCCGACATCGAGGAGGCAGTGTCGGCCGCAATAGTTAAGATCTGTCACGAAGAGATTGTGTATATGGGTAAAGGGAGCGGCTGGACCCTCACTGCCGTGAAACGGGTCCAGTTACGCGTAAATAAGCTGGATCCCCTACGCGTCTCTTCGTACATCCCCTTGCCTGCAGGTTTCGCGGAGAAAAAGGCGCTCGTCAACCCGCACAACGCTGACCTGCAGTGCTTTAAATGGGCGATACTGGCACGTTTTGTGGAGGGGGTACATCGGGAGCGCGTCGACCAGCGTTACACCAGGCTGGAGACGCTCTTCGACTTTTCCACAGTCGATTTCCCCACCCCTCTACGTCAGATAGCAAGGTTCGAGAGAGCTAATCCGGGGGTTAGCGTTAATATCTACGCACTCGACGAGAATACGAAAGTAGTGCCGATACGGGTGACAGGTGAAGAACTGGCCCAGCACTTTGATTTGCTGCTGCTCACCACCACTGCGGAGGACCAGAACTCGCACTATTGTTACGTTACGAATTTCTCGCGACTGGTTCGTTCCCAGGTGACGCCACGCAGGGCTCATGTAGAGATCTGTAAGCGCTGCTTCAAGGCGTATGATAATCGCCCTCGCGTGACCGGGTTGTCGTGCGCCGAAACTCTGGCGGAGCACAGGCGGTATTGTAATGACCACGGTGCTGTTCGCGCAGACATGCCACAGCCCGCCGAGGACGGCAAGCCACCTGTGCTCAAGTTCCTGAATTACCAGAACGGCGATAAGGTACCTATAGTAGTTTATGCAGACTTCGAGGCAATGCTGGTGCCTGTGCAGACGTGTCAACCGAACCCGGACACGTCCTACATATATAGGTACCAAAAACACGAACCCTATTCTTTTGGCTTATACGTCAAGGTTGACAATAGTATCATTCCGGCCTCCAAGACCACCAGCCTACCCCCCGGTGTCACCATCTACACGGGCGAAGGTGCGTCGAAACGCTTCATGGAAGAGGTGGTTAGGATAGGACTCCTGGTGAAAGACATCTATAGTCGGTCTGAACCTCTGCGGGAACTCACGCTCGGGGAACAGGCCGGCTATGCTCTAGCCACTACCTGCTGCCACTGTTCTGGCATGTTTACCGACACCAACGGAAAGGTTCATGACCATGATCATTTCACAGGCAGTTTCATTGGGGCGTCGTGTAATAACTGCAACAAGCTTCGTCGTCGTCCCCAGAGACTGCCGATACTCTTCCATAACTTGACGTATGATGCCAATTTCATTATTAAGCAGCTTGGCTACGATACCCAGGACATATTTATCATTCCCCATACGGAGGAAAAGTTAATCACCTTCAGTAAGAGTTTGGGCGACAAGTTCACTATACAGTTTATCGATACGTATAGGTTCATGTCTGCCAGCCTGGCAACACTCGCGCAGAATCTGCCGTCCGGCGAATTCCACACAACATCTCGCTTCTTCACTGTAGAGCGCGAGCTACAGCTGGTGACCCGGAAAGGCGTCTTCCCCTACGATTATGTCAGCTCGTGGGAGAGGCTCGCCGAGCCGAGGTTACCTGCTATAGAGTCATTCTATAATAGGCTTACTGGGGGGAACGTCAGCGCTGAGGACTACCAGCACGCACAAACGGTCTGGGACGTGTTCGGCTGTCGCACCCTCCGTGACTATTCGGAGCTCTACCTGAAGACGGACGTGTTGATTCTGTGTGACGTCTTCGAGAATTTCCGGGGGCTCTGTCTAAGCACTTACAGTCTCGACTGTGTGCGCTATGTTAGTGCTCCCGGGTTCTCGTTTGACGCGATGTTGCGCAAGACGCAGGTGGAATTGGAGTTGTTATGCGACTACGATATGCACCTGTTTATTGAGGCTGGTATCCGGGGAGGGGTGGCTCAATGTATTACGAGGCACGTAGTTGCCAATAATAAGCATCTGCCTGAGTCGTATGATGCTAGTAAGCCATCTACCTACCTGCAGTATGTAGATGCTAATAATCTCTACGGGTGGGGGATGTCCCTCCCCCTCCCTTACGCCGGGTTTGAATGGACCGCCACGAACATCGATGTGATGAGCGTGCCGGACGACGGATATGTCGGCTACATACTGGAGGTAGATATTGAATACCCTTCCGCTCTTCACGACGAGCATATGGACCTTCCGTTCTTGCCTGTGAACGAGCGTCCCCCCGGGTCCACACACGCTAAACTCATGACGACCCTGGAGAGCAAGCTTCATTATATTGTTCATTACCGTACTCTGAAGCAAGCATTGGCTCATGGGTTGCGGCTGAAGGCTGTTCACCGTGTCCTTCAATTCCAGCAGAAGGCGTGGCTAAAGCCGTACATAGACATGAACACGGCGAAACGGCAGGCGGCCACGAACGCCTTCGAGAAGGACTTTTTTAAGTTGATGAATAACGCAACGTACGGCAAACTGATGGAAAATAAACGTAAACGACAGCGTATGGAACTCGTGTGTAGAGAGGTTCGGGCGAAGAAATTGATTGCTAAACCTGCATTCAAATGCAGGACGATATACGGTGAGTCGTTGTTCTTCGTCAAATTATGCCAGGAGAGCGTAACATTTGACAAGCCCATATACGCTGGGTTTGCCGTACTCGATCTGTCAAAGACACTCATGTACCGCTTTTACTACGACGTCATGCGAGCGCGGTATGGGGGCAGTGTCAGTCTCGCTTATATGGATACAGATTCATTTANAAATGGAGCTCGACTGTGCTGACTTTTTCAGCGACCTCGCCTCTGACCCGGTGCTCATGTCGGAGTTCGATACTAGTGGCTACCCTCCCACCCATCCCTGCTACTCTCCGATCAACTCCAGGGTTATTGGGAAGTTTAAGGATGAGTGCGCGGGTAACGCGATGGTTGAGTTTGTCGGGTTGCGGGCGAAGCTGTATGCGTACCGATGCCACGATACGGTAGTGAAACGCGCGAAGGGGATACAGAGGTGCGTAGTCGATAACGTGATAACGTTTGACGATTATCGCCGCATTCTTTTGGCCCAGCGCTGCATGAGAGTGCAGGTCGGTAGTATTCGGTCGTACCACCACGAAGTTTACACCGAGCGCGCGAACAAACTAGCGCTTTCGTGGATGGACGACAAACGACAAGTCCTGGATGATGCCATACATACCGTCCCCTATGGTTATCAGCCCTAATTAGAAAAACAGCTCTGGGTCCGGCCTATGTAGTTATGTACATGTGTTGTCTCGGAGAGAGTGTTATTTCTCCCAGCGCATATACTGGAGAACTTACAGGCGTCTTCGTATTCCGCTTGTCAGGTATATTGCTGAGGGTTTTTTTTTTTGGTAGCCATATGTCTCGCTAAGCATGCTGTAGCGCGTGCAAGTGTGTTGCAGGCTTGCCAGGCGTGCTGCCTGGTAGTCTACTATAGCACGTTCAAGAGGTACGTTCCTAACATTGTCAGGTAGATTATCAGTTTGTTTCCTGCAGTATACTGGAGCTCGTGCAAGACCGGATGGCTTGCCAGGTATACTATATTTTGTTGGCCTACGCGCTGTCTGATTCGGTGTACTGTAGCCCTTGCACGGGTTGCAATCTTCTCCTTGCCAGGTACACTGGGTGGTAACACGCCGGAGCGCAAGTGCCCATCTTACTTGCCCCGGCCTGTTACCAGCACGTCCCGTACATGTTTCTTTTTTTCTCGGAGGTATACTGGAGCCCATGCAAGCCGTTGTCGCCTTGCCAGGTATACCAACAATCATGTTTTTCACAACATGCTGTATAACATGCTCATTTTTTACGTCTGAAAGTGTACGTTTGTCAACCGACGTCAGCTTGGCGTATGTTCCGTACGTCGTCCGTTCTTGCTAACCTTATGCTACTGCTCTATATAGATTTATATATTTTCGCTTATGTGACTCCAACTTTCTCACCCTGCACACGTTATTCCTGCTCGTGATGCATATTGTGTCACGTCTGTGACTCCGATGTCCTACCGAGATGTTCATCACCTTGGCGTGATTGTTTTGTTTCACGTTTTGTTTTGTACAACTTCTGTTTTGTTGTTGTTGTTATTTTCGGTCGTCTTGTTACGTTAATTTAACGCGTTGTGGTTTCTACCGCCACCACCACACTACTACTACTTCCTCTTTAATCGATTACACTTTGTTCTTATTATTATTATTATTATTTTNCTTATTATTATTATTATTAAATACATCCACCATACTGCTAATTGTCACACATGTGACACCTTCTGTCTTTGGTCCCACCTTCGCACGGTCGAGCTATCACACTGTAGTGCTCTTCTCTAACTTTTTTCTATATATATATATATATATATATATATGCAATTGTTTTTTCCCACTGGCTCCCAGAACTCGCTTTTCCACTGGCTGCAGCGTTGTAAACGGCCTGCACACTATATTTGTGATGTTGCCAATACATATATATTTTTTTATATATATTGGTAGTGTCATAGGAATTGTGTGCAGCCCGGTTCCAAGCCCAAGGCCCATCTACATGGTTATGCCATGTCGATGGTAATCGTGAGGACAACACAGCATAAGGTACGTGTCGCTATAAACGCTAATATTTATAATATTTATGTGAGTTTGTTTGTCCTGAGCGATCTCTGTTGTGTACATGGTATGTGTGTGTGGCGTGTCCTGTCACTTCGCTCTTGGACGCGGGCGCGAACGGGCGTGTGTGTGTGTATGTAAGCAGGCTGCTGCGCGGCCGCACGTGGAGACTAGTTTTTTATATGTTGTTCTTGTAACCTTCTATGCGAAGGCTGGCCAGCCGCCTCCGTTTGGAGGTCGCCAATACTTCGGTGGCGTCGGGCTCGGAATTCTGTCTTGGAGGCGGGCACGAACGGGCGTGTGTGTGTGTGTGTGTCGGTGTGTGTGTGTATGTAAGTAGGCTGCTGCGCGGCCACACGTGGAGGTTATTTTTTATATATTGTTCCGTTTGGAGGTCACCGATACTTCGGTGGCGTCGGCCTAGGGATTCTAAACTTCCTCCTCTTCGGCGGTGGCGGCCATCTTGACAGCCAGCAATACCTTGGCGTCGGCCTAGGGGATTATCTTCGGCGGTGGCGGCCATATTGGCAGCCAGCATGGCATCAGCATAGGGATTCTCTTCGGGGGGCGGCCATCTTGGCGGCCATATTGGCAGCCAGCGTGGCGTCGGCCTACGGATTTTCTTCGGGCGGCCATCTTGGCGGCCAGCATGGCGTCGGCCTATTGGCATTGGCTTAGGGCGGCCATCTTGGCAGCCAGCGACATCTTCGGCTAAACTTCCCTCTTCGCGGCGGCCATCTTGGCAGCCAGCATCGTCGTCGGGAGTCGCAACCACCTTGGTGTTGGCTTAGGGCGGCCATCTTGGCGGCCTGCGACGTCTTCGGCTAAATTTCCCTCTTCGCGGCGGCCATATTGGTGGCCAGCGTGGCATCGGCCTAGGGATTCTCTTCGGGGGGCGGCCATCTTGGTGGCTAGCGACGACTATTGGCATTGGCTTAGGGCAGCCATCTTGGCAGCCAGCGACGTCTCCGGCTAAACTTCCTCTTCGCGGCGGCCATCTTGGCAGCCAGCATCGTCTTCGCCTAAACTTCCCTCTTCGCGGTGGCCATCTTTCCGGCCAGCATCGTCTTGGCGTCGGCTTAGGGATTCTGCAGGCGGCCATCTTGCCAGCCAGCGGGCTCAATTCCTCTTCGTGGCGGCTATCTTGCCAGCCAGCTTCGCCTTGGCGTCGGCTTAGGGATTCTCTCCCATGGCTTACACCTTGGCGGCGTCGGCCTAGGGATTTGAAAATGGCCGCCATGGAATGTTCTAGAAAAAATAATTTGTTGGAACTTTAGAAATTTTTTTGGAACTTTTGATATGTTGATACTTTTCATAGGTTCATTTGAAAAAACTAATTTTGAAAAAAATTTATTTTTTGAAATAAATTTTTTGCAATCTTGCAATTTTTTTTGCACATTTTGGCACTGGCTGCCAAGATGGCCGCCGTCGCAGTGGAATGCAAACGCATGAAGTTTTGTCATTTCCTTACCCAGCTTCTCAAGGTCGAATCCCGAATCCCTGCCATGACGCTGTCTTCGAATGCCCTATTCCACACTACTGAGGTGATCAGACATGTGATTAATAAATGTGACTAAGAAGCTACTGAAGGTCGAATAAAGCATTTATTATCTCATTCCAATCTATGTGCATCAGAATACACTGACATTTTTATGAGAAGTGTTTCCAAAATTCGCGAAGAAGGCGCCGATGCTTGTAACAGTTCGCTGTCAACACCAGGCAAACGCCGAAAGCGTCCACATGAAATAAATATGCACTGTGACTCATTTAATAGAGTAATCAGAGACGTAATTCATGATATTTACCTACTACAGAAACAAGTACCAACATGTCCTAAGCTTCTCGTTGCTTTGAGAGAAAAAATAGGTTTTCCATGGTGTGTTAATACGCTAAGGCGGATACTGAAAGAAATGAGGTTTAAATGGAAACGGTGTAACAGTTCTCTGGAAATATTAGCGGAAAGACCGCATATTGTCCACTGGCGTTGTAAATACTTAAAATCAATTCTTTACTACAGAATGGAGGGGCGCTCCATAATTAACATTAATGAAACCTGGGTTGATAGCAACATCACATTTAACTAATGTTGGCAAAGTGATACTGAACGTGGTGTGTTAGCCAACAGCAGTTCTTCGAACCGTTTAATTGTTGTTCATGCTTCTGCTAAAACTGGATTAATTGAAAATTCACCTCTAATTTTTCCAGCATGCAGAGCTACGGGGGACTACTATGGGCAGATGAATTCTGCGAACTTCGAAAAGTGGATGCATAATCAGTTATTGCCAAATCTACCAGAAAAGTCTGTTGTTACTATGGACAATGCACCTTACAACTTAGTGTAAGAAAATAAACCCCCATCGAAGTATGCAGTGAAGAAGGAAATGGAGTCATCGTTGACCAATAACAACATTCCCTGTTCTCACGAAATGCGAAAAACAGAGCTTTTCGACTTAATTGCGCAGAAATGGAAGCATGAAAAAGTATTTCGCATTGACCAATTTTTAAAACTGCATGGACACGATGTTCTAAGACTTCCTCCTTATATGTGCAAACTTAATCCCATTGAACTAGCGTGGTCTAAAACAAAGAGACTAGTTCGGGAAAAGAACATTACTGCTAGCTTGACGTTATCAAAGCTAATTAAATCACGACGGGAGCAATATCTTCCGTCGCTGAAGAAGACTGGCAAGGATACTGTTCGCATGTCCAAAATATAGAGGCAGACTACTGACAAAAGGACTGTCGTGTGGAAGACGCAATAGGCAGTTTTGTGATATGCCTGGCCGTGACTGCAGTGGCTCGGGTGATTCATCTGACGACGAATTTTTCCCTTCAGAATTGGAATTGGCGCTGTCACTTCCTAAAAGTGAACAAGTTATCACCAAACGTCATCATCCACTTTTTGAGGTAAGCGGTAAGAGTATCTCCTTTCAGAGTATGTTAAAGTTATGCATTCCTGGTTTTAACTTTTTTCGCGCTAAATTTGTGGCATGGAAATTGTTTGCAGGTCACTATGGTGGTTTCACAGGTATTCCAGTAAAACAATTTAATTTAAAACAGTTTGAAAATGTTGTTATTGGCCATGCTGAAAGTCTTCAAATTAGTGTTGGTAATGTGAAAGATGTTTTGATAATTGTAACTATTGTGAAATATGATTAATTTTCGTACGGGAACAGATTGCGAATACGTACAATAAATAGCTTGCTTTAAAAATTTGTACTTCAAACACAATGCAAAACATTTCTCGCACCAGGCAGACGGGCGCCTAAAACGGTGAATTTAAAGGTTACTGTTAAAAAAAATAATAGAGGCGTATACCATAACATTATAGAGTGTGTTTGTATGCGTGTCGGATGAAAGGAAAATCTCCCTGCGAACAGATAGTTTTAGTACTGGTAGTATGAGCTAGAGACGACAGTGGC
>NQII01004453.1:11805-40447 GCA_002778355.1 Clitarchus hookeri
CCCACCCTGCCCGAATTCCAGAGCCTCGCCTTCTCGTGAGCACTGGACTATACGGAAGGGGCTTTCCCTCCCAATCTAGGAGGGCCCTGGTGGTATCTCAATGGCGGAGGACCAGGCTGTAATGGCTGTAAGGTTGTGCCAGTATGGGATATTCTCTGTAGGTGGGGGGTGGAGGGGGAGAGCACTAGGGAAGAGCTAGTCTCTCCCCGGAGTGCCCCTAGGCTGTGTCACTAAACCTGGTCGGGTCGTCCTTGACTACGGAAGGGGCTTCCCCTCACGACTTGCGAATACCGCTTTAGAGGCTGAGAAAATCCTGCAAACCGATAATTGTGTCGGGGGTATTGCCACCTCTAGTATCATAGGTTGGCAGGAAACTTAGCTAAAGTAAGGACTGGTCAAGCGCAAGTTATAGCCTCTGCCAGTCTAAGGGAACCCACACCTCCTCGTGGTACCGCTGGTCAATCCCATGGTTGGGATCGGCAAAAATGGGAAACTCCCGGGCGTGCCCTATGCCATGTTTTACCAAAAGGGGTATCCGCCTCCCTGGGGCAATACGCAGTTCGTGGGCAGTCACGACAGAGGCGCCAGGTGGTGGGCCGGTCGCCTCCTTTACGGTCAGAGAGGCCGAAAGGCTCAATTTCAATGTGAATGAAATTCAAGAGAATGGAAAGGGACCATTTTCGGGTTGGGGTATTAGCCCACTGAAATGTAGAACCCATGACGAAAAGGAAGGAGTAGAATGGGCTGACCTCACTTCTCTAGAGGTTCCCTCAGCGGGGGGTCAGGGGACACGGCCCTGATGGGGCTTGTGTTGATCCACAAAACCTGATTTCCCCTGCGCCCGGAGGCCAGATTGAGGATGGACTCGTGCTGGCAGTGCTTTGAAAATCGCAATGGGCAATGCCCCTATCGTCGGAAGACGAGCGGGGCATTAATATACCATCATGATAACGTGAAATAGCCGTTCTGCCCCGACTAGCGTGAAGGGTGCAGCCCCCGAAGGGGGGAGGGGAAAATGTCATAATAAGCCGGTATTATGGTGGATAGTGGACATTAAAACTTTCACAATAAACTAATACACAAATAGGGGGAGGGAGTTGGTGATAAAATCTCAGCCATACGCCCAGTGGGGTGGAAGTGGATGGAAACCGCGAAGGGTGTGGGGGCGGAATCATGACCGGTCACGACCTCCGCGTCCAGAGGGTTTTGCAGCCATGGAAGTTCTATGAGGCTGGTTGAACTAGTGTTAGTTGAATAATTTAAAGCTTAACTGGTTTCGACAATACCAATGACCCGAAGTATATTTAATAACTCTTAGCGTAGCGTCGCAACTCCAATGATGGCTTTGCAGCTGGGGACTGTAGCAATATAAACCTTGTTGTTCTTGACTTCGCTTTTATGAATACTGAATCCACTAGCTCTTAATTACCTCCAAAGTCTTTATCTTCTAAATTATTAACCGAATGGCTACGTGGTTAGAACGAAAATGCTAAATCAACGGTCCCATATATTGCTTATGACTAACCTTTTAACACTTTCTTGCGTACTTAGTGCATATAAAAAGTCTGTAAGCGTCGCAACGGGTTTGAACTCTTCGCTGATTTGAATATACGCTTTAGATGTTCCAGTAGAACTCACTGATGTTCATATAAATGTTAACTACACCGAGTTTATTAGCATAGCTACCGAAAAATTAATAACACTCTTACGAAATATATGTGGGTTGCCTGCGTACTTAAATGCAATAATTTGAAGAAGAAAAATTAACCTACATCTATGAACTTACTCGGGTTTGCAAGGAGGGTCACTAAGCACGGATAAATAAAACCTTTCAGATATTACCTATAAGAGTTCGTTTTTACCTCGTTTCTCTCGGTATTAAAGGTTCAACTGAACTTGTGTATATATCACAGCATTACGGAAAATTATGTCATCGTAACAGTAAGAAATGTCACATAAAACGTGTTTAAAGGCACTTAATGGAGCAAGCAGAATGACGTGTTCTTAAATAATGAATAAAATATTTCTTATTTTGAATTCTATTGCATGAATTAAATTACAATTTCCGTTTTGTTATTCTGTGTAGCGATGCTGGGGGACGTTTATTGAAGTCTCAGGAAACTTATGAATAAGCAGCGAGATCTTAGCGTGCAAAAATATTTTACAAGAAAATTTTTCAGATTTGCTAAAAACAAGCTCACTCTACATTTACACCAAGCTAAATGACTAGTGCATAGCTCTTCACGCCAAAAGCCGAAATGATAATTGAAATAAAGTCTTAAGTGCTAGAGTTTTAAACCTATTATTAATAGACGAGACCGCACATATGTAACTTGGTAATAAAATTTCACCAAGTTTTTTTATATGATAGTTATTATGATAGTAAGTTATACAACTATCGATATTATAGTTTAAGAAAGTATTAAATAAAAGTATACTTTCAAACACTTAACTATTGCCTTTCCAGGATAGGACCGGCAAAATTACTCCTTTAGCTGGGTTACAAGCAGAGAATGTAATAATCAAGTGTCTGCGACAATTTGTGAACATTTCTAAATATAAAGTTAATACACAGAAACTTCTCGATGGTTACAGACTCAAGAAACTATAATCAAAGACAACACAAAGCGGCAGTTGGGTCAGTTAAGTTTTTTAAAAAATGCATTAATATATTAAAATTTCACCAATATACTTGCAACTGACACCTTCTCCTCAATCCCCTTTCAAGAAGTCAGCAATATAACTTATGAGCCAACTCTGCTCCGTATCGATGTCAATAATTTTGGCGAAGTTCTTAAATGGTTAGTTAGTATGTAGATCTTGACGTTTTTTCTGTCCACGATGTCATTATAAATGGAACCAGAAACAAAAGCAATACCAGTGAGACAATTGCAATTACAAACAAGCCTTGGCCGGCACTAGAAGCCACAATGCCTCGTATGTCGGGCAACTAACTGCATTACGAAGGAAGTATTCGGAACATAAACTTTGGTTGTAATCAGCCTAATGTTTTGGTAGACTGGGTTTACCAACGTGAAATATTTACAGTGACCGCATCTTAAAAACAAGTGCGCGAGTCACTGAAAATCATGTAAGTTTACATTGCATACCTTCGCACTACTTTTATACAGAACTTGGTGGAAATAGTTTGTCTGGCTCCTAAGACATGGCACAAACGCTTTATTTTCTCATTTGGCGCTATCGCACAGAAATAACTGCCTGAAAAGAGGCTCTATAAATATATACCTGATGCTTCTAAGCTTATAATAGATACCGTCAACATAAAACGTTAGGTTGAATTTTATCAGATTGCTTAATAGATATGATAAACTTATTTAAATAATTTATATAGTCGTCCATGCAAGTTTATAGCACTACTAGTGTGAAAAATGTGGTGCGAATTAGTTGATTGGTTCCAGAGATATGTCATAAATGTTACACTTTATCACCTGGCACTATATTACGAAAATTTGCCCAAAAGAGGATCCCCGTAGGCATATTTAATGGTTATAATTAGAGACCTGAAAAATTCGCGAGTTCAATGACCTGTAGGCTATACTCTATTTTCGTATGCAAAATCATGCAGATACCACTGTTCATTGGTTGCTTGTTGTATTAGCGGAAGAGGGTGATTCGGTCTGCATTTTACTGTGTATTTATTATAGGCTCAGAGTTGTTCAGGAGGTGTAATTTAACGGGTTGACCAATAGAATTAGCAATACAAACGTACGGGGTTTTGAATTCTAGCTTGTCCCGAAATGAAAACGCGAATTTTTCAGGTCTCTAGTTATAATGGATTGTCTTAACATACAAATTTTAACTGAAATTGGTATAGTTGTTTAATAGATGTGACAAACTGATCGTAAATAATGCCAGGCACACTTTAAATTGTACGTTTAAGTGGCCTAATGTAGCTCTGTTGTGTGCAAAATTCGAGGGGACAAGCTTGATTAGTCCCCGACACATGGCATAAAACCTCAATTTTCTCATCTGGTACTATCTTCATTAATGAAGATCAAAACGATTATGTATCGACACATTATATGATTTTCATATATACTATTACATATTAAGTTCAGTCCTAACTGTTTGGGACATTATGGCACACTACCGTAATATAGCTATTATTTTGAAAATATACGACCTCCTAGTTAAGTCACATACATTTAGATAGACTACGAAATCATTACTTGAAGCCTGAATTTGGTGGATATCAGTTAAATTTTTCACGAGATGGGACACACAAGCTTAATTTCTCACGTGCTGCTGTCTTCCAAAATCGCTGACACATGACTTTATATATTAGCTCATGTGATGCTTGATATATACTGTAAGCCTACAAATTAAAGTTGAAATTGTTAACATTGTTTTGTAAAGATATAGAATACAAAAAATAATTTATATGGCTAATTGTCTGACGCATTTAAAACACGCCTTAATACGTGGCTAACCGTAAAACTAACTGTTTGCCAAATTTGGCAGGAATCGGTTGATTGTTTCCCTGAGAGATGACAAAAATTTATTTACTCATTTGGCGTTATCTTACAAGAGCCGGGCAAAAGAGGCTATGTATAGACGTATTTGGTTATTGTAAAAGATACTGCCACCATACAAACTTAGGTTGAAATTGGTTACATGTTTTCGTAGACATATAATAGTTAGCTAAAATATTTATACTCTCGCCATTTAGAAAATAAGAGCCTGGGTTACTTAAAACACTTCAATTTACAAGGTTTGCTGTAGTAGGCTACAACGCGTTTGTTGAATTTGGTGAGAATAGGTAGATCATTGACCGATATATGACAAAACTTGATATATTCGAGTGGCACTGTCTTACAAAATGGTGGAAAAAAGCTCTGGGTAGATGCTTTTGGTGGTTGTAATAGATACTGCCAAACTATAAAGTTAAGTGGAATGTAGAAATTGGTTGATTGTTTGCCGAGATATGAAATAAAATCTTTATATTTCTTGTGGCGCTATCATGCCAAATGGGGGATGAAAGTGCCTATGTATTGACTGATTTTATGCTTATGATAGATACTTTAAGCGTAACAATTTTGGTCTAATTTGGTATCACAGTATGGTAGATACAGCAAATGCACCTATAATTGTTTTATAGTCAGACAATTTTGAAAATAAGGGATTTGCCTATTAAAACTGCATATATTTCATTACCTAAAACAATATTTCTTATATGCCAAATTTGGTAGCAACCTATTTTCTATATATAATGTAAAATATTTATTTAATTACGCTTTACTATAAAATTAGTGCCATACATTTTAAATTGTCTCAATTTTGAAAACAATTACTTGGCGTGATCTAAAACTGCAATAGTAGGATGTATTTACTAAATACTATTTGGGGACAGTGTTTGGTGAAATTAAGTTCTCTTGTTTAAAAGTTATTAGGAGGGGGAACACACATTCCAGACAGATATTCGGGCGATTACATAAGCCTGCCTTCCAAAGGAAAGTACGCTAGCAAAGAAGAGCTGAAAATATAAGTTTGTTACCGATAGGTACGAGGTTGTAACTATCTCTAAAATTCTTCTTTTCAGTTAACTCTATTTCTGCACAACTTTATTTGCCTTATTCATAATTCGTAATCAATTTCATGCTTAAAGTAATGGACAGGCCTTCAAAACGAGGAAAATATAAAGGCACTATAGCTACGAAATCAGTACTTAAGACATCTGAAAATCTCTCAAAATATTGAGTTATTATTGTTGTTGATTTCCTATGTAATATTACATCGTGACACAAGAGCTTCTCCTCTCCGCGGGGATGTATAATATGGTATATCACTGCGCCATGAGGACCATACATAAAAAAAAATATACATTATATACTAACAAACTTACTTAATTGCCGTAAAATCATAGACATTTCCGTCAAATAACACGGGCTATGTGGTTACAGAGTAGCCCATTAATTCAATAATTATTTTATTTAGGAAATTTGCTGCGTTTTCTGGGTAATGTTAAGGTGTTTCTCATTATTTGTGTCGCTGAGTATAATTTTTTGGTCGTGATTATCCGCCAATGTGTTGAAATGTTACGAAATATTTTATGTCTCTTTTGGATTATTACGGATTTTTAATATTTTTTTTCCTTTCCTACAGAACGATAGCTTAAACATCATCATGTCTGTGCGTCTCTGTCGTCACTCTCTCTTCCCACTTCGGCTTCTGTTGAAAACGTTTCCAGCAAATGTTCTTTTTAAGTTTGCAAGTATCCATTGTATTTTATTCTCGTGTTCAAAATCGTTTGGCGATTATAATATTAGCTCGTTACTGTGGCCCTAAATTAAATCTGCAGTACCTCTAAAAATATTAATCGTCTCCATAAACCGTTTTTTTTTTTTTTTTTTTTTTACAAATTATTTAAAATTTGGTTTTGTTGCTCAGACGATGTGCCCGACCGCAAACACGGTTTAAATAAATTTAACCATTTTTCCTATGTCGATTTCTATTAAATTTGATATTTTAGAGTTAACATCTTATAAATGAAAACTAAGCTTAATCAATTTTCTTGACAGGCACTACTATTTATTTTAGACCATGAGTTATGTTCTCGCAACAACTGAAAAAATTCTTCAACCAAAAATTTTACAAAACCTCTTGCTGAGTTTTTAAATACATTATTAATACAGTTTACCCATTGTAGGTAGCACTGACACGGTTTTGAGGAGCTTAAATATCAGATGGAGCACAGTAGACCTACTATTTTCAAAAGTGTATAATTCGACCAGTATTTTTATGGAAGTAACAATTGAAACTGCTTAGACAGGTACAGTGTTGCCATTTCATTAAACAACATGAATTTACCGACAGTGACGAGTGAACACGTGTCAGCTATATTTGTGCTGCATGTACGTGCCGAAATAAATAACGCAAGTTCTGAGCCCCGATTAGAAATAACCCGTGCGGGACGCTATCCATAACGTCTGGCTTTCGCACACGCACGATTGGATAGGCCGCTATACATTATAGTTTCGACGTGCAGCGATTTCCTGTGTAAACTGGCCGAGGCGATGACGCATTGCAGGCCCGAGCGACTGAACTGACCGCACTGGACGGCAGTCAACATGTTGTTTATTAAAATGGTGACACAGCACCTAGTAACTAGAAGGTTTCAAATTTATCTTTCGTACAAAGTTGACCAATTGTACATATCACAGAATTGTAGATCTATTGTGTCCCATCCGGTGTTTTATTGTTAGTTACATAGTGTATTAACAAAAAAAAACATGGTAGATAGAGGTGATTCATGGGAGTAAACTGAGCACATTTGAAAGCACTAGTTAAGATCTACTTATATGCACACTGTAATCTTCCACCATTGAAATTAAAATTTTCAAGGTCCTTGTCACTTTATTCATACTTCAGTCAAGGGAAAATGTGAAATAATTAGAAAATTCAAATATTTTAAAATTTTGTTTGTACTTATACTTTCATGCTTAAAAAAACAGAAAGCAAAGTAAATAATTTCAGTAATAATAAAGGTTTACCTAACATTTTAAAATCAACGCTAATGCCTGTCACTACTATCCCTCCTTCGTTACCGACTTTATTGGACGCACACCAATCACAGCTTAAGTTGAAATATATGCAGTTAAGGGCATAGACATTTTTCAAAGGTTCATTAAAAAAGTGCTTATTTAACTGGCAACAGTCTATAGTAGGTATATTTTCAAAACAAATTAAGAAATCCTAAATAGATTATTTCAGACTCACTGTTAAGCTCTTTGCACGACCAATGCATGCAGGAGACGCATTTAGACTTTCTAGGCTAGTTTGCTATTCACTGATATTCAGTAACGCAGCCACATTCTGAAGTGGAGAGTTTACTTTCGGAGCAACTCCCACGATCAGTTTTAATCCTGCTGAGAGTTGCCAGACAGTTACAGCGATATTCTGGCCCTGTAACTCGTCATTACGAGAAGATATCGAGGGGGATGATCCTCGTAGGTATTTAATGGGTACAAGCCTTGTATCGGCAGGCTGTTGTAAGATGATTCAATTTTTGTTCTGTAGGCTTTTAAAAACACATGCAGACACAAAGTTTCTGATTAAAGATTGTATCAAAAAGGTTTTAAAAACGATGTATTAACATTTATGTACATTGCCCTAACATAAAACAATAAGTAAACAAACCCCAAAAAATATTAAATGAAAAATTATTTACCAATAAAAGGGTGCTGGAATTATGTTTGACAAATTGTTGAATATTGATCTAATTTGGAGAAATTAAAGGCTTGTTGTTTACATAGATTGCAAAATGCGTGCAACTTTATGCATTAAATTAGCTTTCAATCAAATATCCGTAGGAATTTGAACACGTAATACAATAAATGAGTTTTAAAAGATCAATGAAATATTCTAAATACCACGAAGAGAATAGAAATAAATTATGGGCTAACCACGTTTAACCTCATTGCTCCACCTTCTAATCGCTGTCCCGCTGAAGGTGTTGGTTTTTGCTTTGCCACGCCAATATGCATTAATTTTTAGAAAACACTATATTATACGAAATAACCTTTAAAATAAAACATAAAAAGTCTTGATGATTTTTATAGAAAAAATTACTTGATGAAAAATTGCTAATTATTATCTCATACTTCCTTTCTGCGTGCAATTATATGTTTCCCGTTAGCATTCAGCTCTCGTTGAATAGATTAATTCGTAGTTCGAACAATAAGGAAAATATAACAAAATTATCTCTCTGAGGCGAAACAATAACGGTTAAAAATTTATGAGGTACAACAATAATCATCTGATGCTGCCGATAAAAGAACTGCAGTAACTCGAAAAAGAGCACTGGATAATAAATAAATTCAAAATATTACAATTTGTCGCTTGTCAATTTTTAATTAAACAATCAGTGTTGTGGCCTTTGAACATGTACGTGGCTATGACGAAAAATTAATTATTTATTACTATATATACACGACGTGTTTAGCCGCTGGCCGGCATATAAATGCACTGTTGTGTTACGAACAATTTAATACAAACAAACATAACTGAAAAATATATTTGTTTGTTTTAAACAGCATTATGGATGTAATAATAATAGTATTTCAAAATCTTATTAAAGGAACTGTAATATAGTGCAATACGCGAAAAATTTAATTTATTATTGTATACTATATTTAGTTTTTCAAAGTAGTCAGAATTTGACCTGCAAATATAAGCGCTTTACGTAAGCCTTACATCATGGAATTTGCGAGAACTTATTGTAGCTGCATGGCTTTAACCAAATTGTATTGTTTAAATTAAAGGTAATTTTCTCTAATTTCAACTTTTATCTCTGATCCGCTAGGCATACCAATAAAAAGTACCCAGAAATTCTTATGTAGGGTTAATTATGCTAATAAGTAGTGCTAGTGATTTTTCGCAATAAAATATGATTATATGGTAGACTTCAATACTATAAGCACTCTACAGCATTTTGTCTACTGCCATTAGTTGCTATCTGCTTGAGAAGGCGTTTTCATATTTGACCATGCCACTCAGGATTCGGCAACATCGGCACTGATCCTACGTGATTCGTGTGCAGGCAGTTAACACGTGTCAAAAAGTAACTCAGCCAGTCAAGACCCTACAGTGTTTTAAAATATAACTTGTCTTGAAATCTTTTCACGAAATTTCACTACCCTTACTAATAAAATATGTATATCTGTATCAATACTTATTATTCGCATAGGAGCATTAAGATTGTCCTAAAGTTCAAGTTATTCTATACACAGAGTGATTAAACGCTGATGTTCATAAATGTACATTTACATAGAATGTGGGTCATAGTGGAGTTGAGATAACGCAAAGCAGTTTAGGAAACAGTATCTACTTGTAATGTGAAATTAATGTTTTCTTACCTACAACAGGTAGTTCTTCTCACTGTTCAAAACAGTAGAAAACAGTACTTAAACTTAAATCTGCATTTAAGTATATCTGCTTTTTATAGTACACTGTAAAAACAATTCCTTGGAAATTTTCTAAACTGTAGGAATTAAAGTAAAGGCTGTTCATGGTTCATTGAGCACTTTTGAATTCAACATTTGAAAAATGTCACTGCCCATACCTGCATATGTTTTTAACGGATACACTGAAACTGGCGTGCGACCATTGAAGTTGGTAAAAACAGAGGGAAAGTTGTTCCATGTCTAAACGTTGAATGAAATAAGTTAGGTAAGCATTAATCAATACTGAGGGCCTAGGTGGCTGGGCGGTTAAACTGCTCGCCTCCCAACCAAGGCGAATCGCGTTCAAACCCCGGCCCGGTCACTCCGGATTTTCGCAAGTTGGGAACCGTTCCGGACGATGCCGCTGGTCGGCGGGTTTTCTCGGGGAGTTCCCGTTTCCCCCGCTCTTGCATTCCGGTGCTACTCCATTCTCACCGGCTCTCATTTCCTCGGTTGTGAAGAGGGAACAAAATCTCTCAATTCAACAGTAACACATACTGAAACGTTTTATTTGGTTTTCTGTTTTTTAATGCTTGTAGGTGCCAGAATTAACAAATTTATTAAAGATTCACTTCTCTAATAATTTCACTTAAACGACATGTGATTGAAGTGATGTAGGGGATGAGAATGTAAATTTTACATGTCGTGGAATAACACAGTGTGCACATACTAGTAGAACTTAAGCAGGACTTTCGAAAGTGCTTGGTTTCCCGCGAACAGACTGTGATATTTCGCGAAAAGATTTCGAGAAAAGATACAGTCCAAAGCACTGTAGGGTCGTCCAGCTTCTTTGATTGACTAAAAAAAAAAAATGTTCTGGCTCGTGTGAACCGTTTGCGCACGAATCACGAAGGTTCAGTGTCGGAGTTACGTAGTCCTGAGTGGCTTGGTCAAAGACGGACACGGCACAAGCAGCCAACGGAGGTGTAACAACAGCTGAGGTGTGTATATAGTATTGGAGTCTTACTGTGTGCTCCGATTTTTACGCGAAAAGTCACTGGCCCTACCTATAAGTGTTTTAACCTGTACACTGTATTGGAATACTACTACATTCCAGGCTGCAAATATAGAAATGTCAAGCATCGCTACTTTAACCCTTTAACATATTACCCCGAGTATACCTGTTCACATGAGACATGTTGCAGGTAATTTGAGATCATGGTTGGCACTGTGCAAGTCCACAAGCTAGCCCCAATATGAAGAGCGGCCATCCCTGAGTAATTCTATTGGTTGAAGCTGACACACCAACTATTATATTATCGGTCGCTTTCGTGCCATGGATGTACTGAAACCCCTTCCGTAGTTTCCGAAAGAGTCGGCTGTTATTAGAAATTCGTAAGTACTTTTCACACCATAAATTTCCACTTTTGCAACACCTGAAATAAAAAATCAGTATTTATGTTAAGACATTATTAGTAGAGACCTTAAAAATTAGCGAGTTCAATGACCCATAGGCTAGACGGCACAGTCGTATGGACAAATATGCAGATATCACCTGCAAATTGGTTGTCTGCTGTGACAGTGGAAGGCAACGATTGGGCCAGCGTTCTCCAGGAGTCGTCAATCACCTTGTGGACCAATGGGGGAAATTATATAAACGCACGTGTCTTGTATTCTAGCTTGTCCCGAAATGAATCCGTGAATTTTTTCAGGTTTCTAATTATTAGGGAAATTAGGAACTTCCTTACGCATTTAACTACTTTTCCAGGAAATCTAGGAACGGTACCATGCACGCAGGGGATAATAATTCACCATTCGTCCTGTCTAACAATACAATTGTTCACTGACGTGGTAAATCTGCGAGAAATTAAATTGACGAGTGCGTTACGGTTGCATCGTCTGGGCATGTCCGAGGGACGCTCGATTCGAGAAACGCATTAATCAGCCCCGGGAATTTATCTCGCCGAGGGTGGTCTCATTTCAGAGGAGCTGCGTGACGATCTCTAGCGCCCCGGAGCGCGCACGGCGATCGCCAAGAGCATTTCACGAGCGTGTGTGCAGTCCCAGTGCTGCCAAGCAGCGGCGGTGGGAGGGTCTAAGGGGCGAAGGGAGGGAGTCAGTCGTGGCCGCAGAATTTGCATTACAAACAGTCGCTGATTACGGGCCAAGCAGACAGTTAATTAGGGCGCTGTTCCGGCTAGACCCGACCGCAAAATGGCTGCTAGCCGCTGCGGTAATCAGCAGCAGTTCACAGAAAAAAAAAAAAAGAGGAAACTTTATTTGGTCGACTATTTTCGCAATTAGTCTGCGGTTGAAAGTTTCCGACGATTATACGGCACGAAAGAATAATTCACGCTAGGTCCCTGGCCAGGAGAGCCGCTTCCTTTATGCACCCTGCCGCGTTTTCACAAGCGTTCAGAACAGTGTCTTTAATTATCGATTTATTATGGACGAGTTATTCCGTGGAGACGTATAGTTAACGGTTTACTTTGATAGCTACACTTCGTAGAACGATTAACAAAGGACTTTCCAGATCCCCTTTTCACGCTGGGAACAAATGAGTTGCAATTCTCCACTATCGCAGTTCGGATTTAAATAGTTTTCCTCCCAAATCGTTACTAAGGTAAAACAAATTTCACTTCATATTTGTGGTAAAATATGCTTACACGGAATAATTACATAATTACGTCTCCTTTGTACCTGGGCCTTAGTTACTTCTTTCAGCCCATGTAACATCATTTCTGCCAAAAAAAAACCACTGCACATGTTTCCATGCAAGTGGCACAGTCTGTTTCTCACATTATTTAAATATATTAATTATTCGCCAGTTGTACTACATTTTCAACCACATAACTTACATATTAGATTTCATTTGAACTTCTGCCACTTGCGAAAGTTTTGGTCAGACGTGCACATACGCAAAAGTGCAGTATAAATTTTCAGTATACTTAAGTCGCGCCGGCCTAAGAATGGACTTGACTCAACCCACTCAAGCGAAAGAGAGAGACAGAACGACTTGCAAAGCACCAACCACAGGTAGCTGGCAGACGGGTAGACTAATCTGCAGGCACTCCCTCCCACCTGCCGTACCACCGTCGTCCAATTGTTTTCTTTCCCGGGGAGAAGTGTCCCGACATTGGCAGAGCTCCCAAGGCCTAAGTTACAGCGGTTTTACTATAGCAGCGACCTGCAGCGTTATGCACAGAAAGACTACGGTTTTTTTTCGACGCCGTATTCTGACCTTTTATAACACCAACCATGTCAACTTCTTCTACTTCTTCACTTCGTACCCCACGTGAACGAATGTATTCGGGAACTATGATAACGGTTCAATCAAACTCCGAACAACTTGTTTTCAATTAGCTGCCCACTTTAATGATAAAGTGATTTTAAAGGCTGAAATGCAGTAGTTTTAACAAACTCTTATTTCATTACTCGTTAGCTTCTATAATTGCTTAAGTAAGATATGAAAGATGAAAAGATACTGTTTACTTTTATCCCTTATGTGGTTATTCACTATATTTTTTCCATTCATAAGAAAAACGTTTTCAGTCTAGGATCACGTTAAAATTGGAAGTTTATGTTGAAAAACTGGGCACGTTACCAGATTTGATGTACAATTACGGTCATGCATTTCGTATTTTGGCATTTTTTTATATGAAACGAAACTTACAAAATGTCTACTCACATATACGTCCCCAAATCAGCGCCATATTTGTTTAATCTTCACGAAAGACGTATAAATATACAGCCGACTTACTATATTTAAAAATTGCTGTGTGCAGAAATCAAAATTTGAATTTTAAATTGGCAGAAAATATTTGGCTTAGTGTATGAATATATTATAATTATTATTTCCTTGATATATGCGTTTCCTAAATTTTTACTCATCTAATTTAGTTATCTTTCAAACATTTTTGAATTACAATAATTTAAAAATGATTGCTTGATTGTTAGGACTTACATACTTTAAGTTAGTAAAAATCATTAACCACAATTTTACCAAAATATCGCCATGAGTTAGACAAATGACTGCTGGTTGTGGTTGAATTTGGAACCTTACAAATCGTAAATCACCGCACGACGAACTAACGAAAGAGACAAATAAACAAATCAATCTATTTCAGATGTAATAAGAAATTTAGGTGGCAAAGAAAGCGTGATGAAGTATTCAACTTAGCTGAGATTTTTAATTTAAGTATGGGTTCAAATGGAAACCAAAGCTCTCAGCACAGCACTGTTATTTTGACGTTGTAATTTATTTCAACGATACATTTTTTGCCAAATGGATATTTCATTTCTTTCTTTCCGTCTATGAGGAAATAATTCCTATCGTATCAAGGGTGTTCATTTGAGAGTCAGTTTACGTTATCTCGTAAGCCAGGTCTTTTACAGGCTTTCAGAGGTAATTACGCGTGCTGCTACCAAAATAATGATATTTCCTTTCATTTCCATGTGTATATTTAATCCTGAGACCATTTACCAGGGATTAATGGAAACGGGTCGCTAGACACGTAAAACTGCCAACCCGGATGACATTACACATTTGACCTTAACACTTTCAAACAATCTGCCTCAATTGAACGGTTAATCAAAGTATGAAAATCCTAAAGTCGAAGCGCTCTATTTCGAATATTGTAAAATTGATGGTTACTAAACATTCTGTATTTATAGACGTGGACGTATTAAATGTTTTGAAAGGTACGGATGCAAGGTCACTATAAAACGAAAAAACACCTGAAAGTGGATAGCTCGTGCGAAAAATGCTCCACCAGAAATCAGTGACAGTTCTCTGATAACATTGGTTGACTTTAACTGTAGTAATGGTGACTTTCTGTCAACTCATGTGAATCGTAGTACGACGCTTGGAGTCATCTTTATTCTCCTTATGGAAAGTTTTTCAACGCCCTCCAATTAGAACGCGGGACATCATGTGAACCACTGTTATCAAAAGGCATTTCTATAAGCAAAAAAAAAAAAAAAAGCATCTCTATGTATGGCTGAAATGTGTTTTCCCGCCATAAACGTACTTTTTTCTGTACAGCTGGTAGTTCGTCGTTTGCATACGAAAATAATAAACCAGGATAACATCAATAGATTAATGCAGTTTCATTTCCATATCAAACAATTTCCTTGTACACTGTGTCCTCTCTAAAAACCAACAAATTGAAAGTCAATATACACAACCCAAGGAGACAAAATTTCCATACGTGCTAAAATATTATCCTGTTGCCTTACTTTATTGTGAATGGTGAGAGGAAACTGCTCTCATTTACATTAATGCCGATTGTGGACATATGACTAAAATTTTGAATTTTTACTATGGCACGCAGGTTTGGACGAGGCTTCAGTTTCTTATTTCTGCTACTTGTGTGTTCTTCCATCAGAGATGAAATTTGACAATACTATGGATCGTATGACTAGAATCCTCGTTTCAAAGAAAAAGGCGCAGTGAATGCCAGTTCTTACTC
The DNA here is from genome assembly GCA_002778355.1 of Clitarchus hookeri. Taxonomy (NCBI): domain Eukaryota; kingdom Metazoa; phylum Arthropoda; class Insecta; order Phasmatodea; family Phasmatidae; genus Clitarchus; species Clitarchus hookeri. The sequence continues at coordinate 27,179 of NQII01004453.1, forward strand.
TAACATTCATAAAAAGAGACTGGAATATTTGGCGAATCCTAATTATTACTGGGGCCGCGGTGGCTGAGCGGTTAGCCTTCTCGCCTCTCACCAAGGCTTACCTGATTCAATCCCCTCCTGGGTCACTCCCGGATTTTTTTATGTGGGAATCGGCCCGAACGATACCGCTGGTCGGCGGGTTTCCTCGGGGACCTCCCGTTTCTCCCGCCTTTTCATTCCGGCGCTGCTCCATACCCACCTCAATCATCCTCATCGGCTCTCAAGACCTAGCTCCTAAGAGCCACCCAAATCTCTTCACTCACTCCAATTATTAAGTTAGACTCCAAACACATGTATATTTCTGTTATGTTTGCAGCTGCATCACAGTTTATTATACACGCCCAGGTGAACTCTGCACCAATAACATACCCATAAGGAAAACATTTTTAAATATTGTTCAATCCAGTCTGAAGTAAAACTGGCCACACACACTGGGGCAGCGGGAACCAATGGACAGAAAGCTGATTCTTGAAGATACATAGGACAAGGGATTATATATAGCTTATATGTCATATAAAACGTGAAATGTTCCTCTCCCTATTCATAAAACAAAAATATACTAATTTCAGATAAAAATTTTTGCTTATTTTTTTAAAATACCTTAAGGAATATAACATTGTTCTGTATATTTTGCGGGCAATATTGCCGTACGTAAATGCACTGCAGTAAAGTTTTCTTAAAAAAATTATTTGTTAACTCTTCTTTAAAAAATGTCATTGTGATCTAAAAATATTTAATGTAATCGTCAGATAACTATCTACTGTATACAAGCATCAATACTGAAATCAGAAAAAAAATCCTAAATCGAATCCTAAATCCTGTGATAATCTGTAATTTGAATGATGACCTAATAATTACTAAAGATGGTGAACATTATTTCAGCTGTGTAGAACAGAACCCGCAAAACTCAAGACAATCGTCAAGAAGTCGTAGCACACTGAATCGCGGTAAATATGTGGTTAGTTATGGTGAAACTGGTAAATACAATGAAAGAAAATGTCTAGGGATTATAACATACTTCAAAAATGTCCTTCGGTCACACTTTTAAGAATTATTTCTCGTAGCTTAAGTTTAAACCAAAACTTTGCGTACAGCCGGAACAAAAATAACTCTGTGTAAATTGCGTGTCCAGTAACGTGCATATCTATTATATGAACGGGCAAATAAGGCCATTCTCTTTTATTTTAATAATTTCTCAAATATTTTATGTCATTGTCTATTAGTGGACTACTGAAAGCTGATGCTTATTGCAAAGTGACATATTTTGTGCATCCTAATTGGTAAGAGGATCACGAGGTCACTTGGAGAAGGGTTAAAAGTTTAATTAAAATGTTTGCATCTCTAAATTGTTTAGTCATATGCTCTAGACAGCACGAAGCAAGAGCAGAATAATAAACGGCACGTTAACACGTTGATCTCGAAGACGATGGCAAGAGATATTTCACGTTGTAAGTAAAGTGTGTTCACCAACTTCACAGCAGCACGGACGAGACAAAGGGTCGACCTATTTCCACAGCACCATATGACGCAGTAAATTCCGCCCATGGAGCACTGAGGGAAAGAGGCTTTTAAGGGGGTGTCGCATTGGTTAGGCTCAGCTGTTGCACACAGCCTCAAGGCGGGGGAAAAGTAAAGAAGTTGGCTCTTCCTAAAGACTGGATGTGTGCTTAGTACTTATCTGCTAAATTACGTACTTAAGAAGTTGTCGCACGATAGAATTATTTAACTGGTACGATAATATGGTACAGTCCATTCGCGGTTTCTTCACACCCCATATATATCGTGTTTGGTTGTTTCCTAAATATGTTATGTATTATTAGCGTTTTATTCTTGTGTTGCCATAGAACTGCCTTATTTTTGGTTAAATTTAACCTTCATGTATATTTATCTATAAATTATAATATTTAATTTGTAACTAATATGAACAAAGAAAAAAGAGAAAAAATGTGTGTTGCTAATGCCCAGTAAGAAATAGTTCTTATGCAAAATATTGTTACACAGAGGGCGCACGAATGCGGTGCGTTGTCTAGCTAAGATTTGTTTTTTATGAGGCGGAGGGATATTCTGGGAGAATAACTTTAGCAGGGCTTCAGAAAAGTAGGAAGTAACCATGATTGGACTATAAACATTTTATCGTACAGTCACAGTCACCGCTGAAAAGTTTCAGTCCAGAAAGCAGGAAACTTTATTTCCGACGTATCTACAAGAATAATGTAAGAAAACGTGCTAAATAAGATGAAACAGTCATATTTAATCTCACATTGCTTTGGTTTTTGCACTGCCTCTGTCAGACTCTGTACATTTTTGAGGTAGTGGTATCTGCTCCATGAAGTAGTGGTAGATGCTCCATCGTAACCTGCCTGTGGGCTTAAAGAAAATTAAAGTTATGACTTGTTCTATACGTAAAATTATATGTAGAGTTATTCATCGCTTCTGACATAATATTAAACAACCGTTCACGTTATCATTTTAGCAGTTGTACAAGTCTGGGTACGGAATAAGTACAGAAATATGGAGAGTAGTACACGGCGGAAATGAGTGGATAACCGAATGCTCACGAGTAAACTTCACAAGAACATAAAATAACAGTATGTTAATATATTTAATATCTACTTCCTTTTATCCATTGACCTTAAAAAGTTACTTATTCCTATGAAGGGGATATAGTAGCATTCTTCTGGAATATGATAACGAATTAAACGAGGAAAATCACTCAAAATGCATCCGATCGGAACATCGAACCAACGACCTTCCGAATGTAAACCAGACACGCTTCCAAATGTGACTGTGAAATCAAACTAAATTTTATTTGCTAATTTATTAGCAACGCTGATTCCTTTTACATAGCGGTAAAACGTTATTTCATTTTTTTCGTATAAAAGTTGCCGCTAACCACAAGAAACCATCACGAGAAGGTTTGTGTGCTAACAAAATAAAGTATTTTTACGCGCTTGCTGCTTCGCATCCCACGTGAGTGAGTGAAAGTGAAGGACAGCAGTTATATGATAGCGGCGGCTGCAAGTCAAAGGATTGTTTTGAATGAACAGGTGAGCGATAGGCCGGGGGCTGCGTATATTTCATAGAATGCGAGCTGACACGATAATTTTTTTTTTGCGGCGTGCGCCGCTGACCCTGGTTGTATCGTTTTCTGCGTTTATCTAAATAATGCTCTGGATTATTGATCCTGCTCTCTCAGTGTGACTAGGGATGCGTTCAACCTTCCAGATGGTCAGGGTGAGCGATATAAAAGTGTGAAAGGCCTCCGAGCCGAGTTGTTGATGAGTGAATGAGTGGCTGAGTTCCGAGCGATAGAAGACGAGCGGCGAGAGAAGTGACCAGCGGAGGGGAAATCTGCGACTGCGAGTATCGAGCAGTGAAGAGTGCGACTGGCAGGCTGGACTATTGGACTAGATGAGTGAGTGAAATAAATTACAAATGATGGCATCATATAGACTGAACACGTGTTAATGATAGGCATGAGTTAATTGATTGTAACCAAACAGAGACAATTGAGAAGGGCGTTAATTAGAGTTGAAATAGACTTTAAATATTGCGCTCACTGTTAAATAAAAAGGGTACTAGTGGAGAAAGATAATTTATTGCTGTAAATAACAGCTGTGTGAATAAAATATAAATCAAATTTATATATATATTTTTTTGTATTAAGACCTCCATCCCTCACGTACTCAGATAAGGTGTTCCATGTAAAAGTATCCACTTAAAAAACTCTCAGGTAAATGGCACTCAAGTTGGGTTTAAAGTATTGAGCTCTTATTGTGCAGTAAAACAGAATGTTTGAACACGTGGTGCCGGCATTAGATGAAAGAGAGCCATTCGTGTAACATTTAGAGGTTTGTGAACGCCATCATACCACAACAGCCTTAATCAAAACCACACTTGAACCTTATACGCTTTCTTATTAGTCATGTGTCTTTTAAAAACCGGTCCATATAAAGCACTTCGTACGTATGTTTCTGTATTGAAATATTTGGATGTTGTAAATTAATTCATATTTAGCAGAATTATATATATATATATAGTGTGTGTGAAACATTGAATTTACAGAAATACACACTTCGATATCACGTTTCGTTTTCAATACTTAAGATAGTAAACAATGTTAAGTACTGATTCCACGTACGAACACACGTGCATACAGAAATTTCATAGCTCCGTGATAAGGACATATCATTTATGCGACCATGAGGTATTCTATATTAGTTTATATCTTCGCAGTTTCATCCTACATAACGTATATGAAAAATTTCAATGAGTCAACTCATTACTTAAAATTTCTTTCCATTTCTACTTTCGTCCAACATTTTTTTTAACCAAACTGCGAGTATGGTCGCTTCTGTACTACAGCAGAAAAAAATGTTCGCTTTGTAAGTAAGATATGTGTTTCATTCGGTCATGTCCTATTTCACTTCTNTGTACTACAGCAGAAAAAAATGTTCGCTTTGTAAGTAAGATATGTGTTTCATTCGGTCATGTCCTATTTCACTTCTGCAAGGTTATGCAATATTCCAAGTTTCCCACTTCCTGATCAGTACAATGCGTCAAGACAAATGGCGAAATATTCCCTTGTCCACAGAGTCAAATATGAGCTTAATCAATATCAGAAAATTTTACATAGTTAACACATATTCACGAGATCTTCATTATCATGGATTTGAAAACGCATTAAGACATTTATACCGTACCAGTCTAAACTAAGAGTTGGCAAAAGCATATGCCTCTAAACCAAACCGAAAATTTTAGGTAAGCTTAGCTCAGAAATTCAAGTATGAAAATTTGATTGAATCACGCCATTTTAACACCTGAAGAAAGCTCAAATTTCGTCCTATTCAGAGTTGTAAGAGATTTCACTACGATGCGACAACCGGGAAGGTTTAAGGGCTATACTTGCCGAGCATACAGCCACGGAGTTTAAGTGCGGTATCAATCTTAAAAAACATTTCATCTCAATGCATAAACTTCAAATATAACAGTTTTAAACATATATAATATTCAACACATATTTCGCAGAGAATACTGCCACGTTAAGAAATATCAAAAAAATTAACTCGTATATCATTATTTCTGTAAAAAAAAATTTTCTTTTTAATTTAACAAAAATTATGTTAAATATAAAAGTCGGCTTAATTTCTTTACTTATCAGTTTTCCTTAATATAGGCTCTTCGCGGTTAACTGAGCAATTTCGAAATCCCTGCCATAGATCTACTTGCATGCACAGTGCATAATCTTCCGCCTTATGTTAAATTAACATTGTCATGGGCCTCATCACTTTATTCGTGCGCCGGTAAAGTGAAATTGTAAAACTATCGTAGAAAAAAAAAATTGTTTCCATATTTATTTCATAATCATATATGTACTGAAAAAAATCAGAAAGCCAAATAAATAATTCCAGTTTTCATAAATGTTTGCTTAACACTTGTAATTCAACGTTCAGACATGGAAATAATTCATCTCCGTTGTTACCAACTTAACGGGGTCGCACGCCAGTCATTGTACTTGTTAAAATATATGCAGGGAGGGTCTGTGACATTTTTCAAAGGTTGATTTCATAAGTGCTCATTTTTACCGTGAATAGCCTTTAGATTTCCAAGTATAGCTCATTCACGGTTACTTCCAACTTTTCTGAGGCCCCGCCAAAGTTCTATTTTCAGAGAATTACTCCACCTCATGCAAACAAAGCTTAACCAAGCCTAGAAAATTACACCAAAGTGACAACACACCGCATTCGTGGGCACTCACTTTAATAATACTTTGCATGTGAACAATTTGTTACTAGGCGTTCCCGACATGCCTATCTTCTCTCTGTTTTTCTTCGTATCGATTATGAATGAAACATTAAAACGTATAAATAATTATGTAAGGTAAAGTTTAATTTTAACAACAATAAGATACTGTTATGTTTACAGAAGTATAAAACGCTTGTGATACATGGCATACAATATTTGTTTAGTAAGACGATTTTTCAAAGGTTTCATTAAAAAAAAGTAGGAATAAACCGCGAATAGACTAGAGTATACTGTCGAGCAGAAACGGTTATCTTTAAAGCCGATGCGTTTAGCAATGATCCCACATTTAAACTCTGAGGTCTGCTGGCTCGGGTGGGCAGCGCCCTTAATTACAGAGCGCACGGTCGTTCTGCGCACACCAAATATATTTCGCGACAGATGCGGGCGCTCGATGCTCTGCCGAAAGCAATTCGGGAAGGGGGTAGGGGGAAGGGGGGAGAGAGAAATATCGCGGTGCGCTCCAGCTGCGGCCCGAGGACGGAGCGGGGAGGAATTTGCCACAGATGTTTACAAAAGTTATCCAGGCCAGCTGCAGCAGTCGCGGGAATCGCGTGAAAAAGTGTCGAGCTAATGACCGACCATTAACCATACACTAGAGAGCTGAAATCGAGAGAATCGTTCCAGATCAGCGAAATGTGAGATTAAACAGATAGAAATTGTCATAAAGCAATTGTCGAGAAATTATGTGTGTGTGTATGTATGTATATATATAATGTTAGTGTACATATATATACACTCATACACACACACACACACTCATGAAGATGACGTACGTGACCGAAGTTGATACGCCGTCTTTAACTAACGCGGTTCCTGCTTTGTATGTCGAGTTAAGGCACGGGTGTACGTGCGTACATTTTTTTAGGGGAGTTCTGGTCACGCAAGCCGTTTCGAAGCCTCCATGCACAAAGCAAAAACAATAAAAGTCTAGAATTAAGAGGAAAAACTATTTTGTAGGCCATTTATTGCTCAATTTCTGGTCGGCAGTAGGGCCATTACAAAAGGAATCGGCGGGGAAGCAAACAGCCGATATCTATTGTGAAAAATAAAAAAAAATTCCCGGACTATGCTTGGAGAATCTGAAACCCACGGAAAAACCCGGCGTCAAGNCACGGGTGTACGTGCGTACATTTTTTTAGGGGAGTTCTGGTCACGCAAGCCGTTTCGAAGCCTCCATGCACAAAGTAAAAAAAATGAAAGTCTAGAATTAAGAGGAAAAACTATTTTGTAGGCCATTTATTGCTCAATTTCTCGTCGGCAGTAGGGCCATTACAAAAGGAATCGGCGGGGAAGCAAACAGCCGATAGCTATTGTGAAAAATAAAAAAAAATTCCCGGACTATGCTTGGAGAATCTGAAACCCACGGAAAAACCCGGCGTCAAGNCTATTGTGAAAAATAAAAAAAAATTCCCGGACTATGCTTGGAGAATCTGAAACCCACGGAAAAACCCGGCGTCAAGGTGGCTGAACCGGAAGTCGAACCCTGGACCTCACTAACGTGATCTAATGTTACGGGGTAAGGGAGTTAGCATGAAGGAACTTCTCCGGCGTTCATGTAAACTGGAAGGGGGATACCATGAGGGAAAGCTTTCCATGGTTAATTAGGTAATTCGAAATCAACTTATTAAGAAACCTATCCTAAATATCAGATGTTAACAAAAACTTCGGAAAAGCATTTTCACGACTTGGCGTCTTATTAGAAGCGTAAGTAATATTTAAGTTGTTGGCCATAGTAGCTGGTTTTATAGACAGCAGAGTAAGAAAGTTTCCCATGCCATTAATTTTGATGTATGCGAATGCAAAACTTTGCAGTAAGGCTGGATATATAAACTACGCAACGACGTAATGCATGAAAATTACTATCGTGTATAAATATAGCACGACGCAAAACGTTACCAACAATGCAAAATGACAACACGAAACAACTACAAAAGTATTAATTCTCATAGTGCTCTTGAATGTTTGTGGGTAACCTTTNATGCAAAATGACAACACGAAACAACTACAAAAGTATTAATTCTCATAGTGCTCTTGAATGTTTGTGGGTAACCTTTCCCCACCCCACCCAACATATTTGTTTAGTGTATATATAATTTTTACGTTTTGAACTTTGGTAATATAAAGGCGTAAGGTTTTTAAAGGCCTTAATAACGAATTTCTAGGAACGCTGTTTTATTTGATCAGCAAGGCAGTGACACTACAAATATTTTTAATTTGTAACTATTCTATTTCTTTATGACACAACGCAAAAAGTTGACATAGATACAATTTTACAAGGAAGTAAAATACTAAAATTGAAACTAAATACCACAGCCTTCCACACGAGTGTAAAATTATTTTGAAAATGATCGCTGCTTATCAAGAAGGCGTAAAACGGTCGATAATACACAAGACGTTAAGAATTGACTAAATTTTACGTTCCGTTCTTGCGTCCTTCGTAGTTTATAAAATACATTTTTTAATCATGTGCGTTCGACGTTTTGCGTCTTTGCCTTTCTTGCGTAGTTTATAAACAGGTTTATGTCACAAAACCAACTCAAATACAAAAATTATAAAAAAATTAAATAATAGTGAGCAAGTGGTTGCTGTAAGCAAATATGTGAATAACATACCAGTATTTCCATATAATTAATCAACCCAGATACCACACGGGGAAAATGATACAAAAACACCAGTATGAGTGACCAATATTCAAATACAAAGTTCACTCAATGCTGTTGTTCTCGTCTCATTGTTTTTGTTGCATTAGTGGTTTTCTGCCATTTGCAGCAAAGCATTACAATGGCGTGTGTCCTGATGCCTGACTCTCCCTCACTGCCACTGCGATAATTATTCAATGATCACAAAAAAGAGTCTCATTTGTACATATTAATACTTCCTATAATATTGCATTCCTGCTTATTTAATGGATGGATGGTTATTAAATAGTTTATTGGCAATATTATTTTTCAAAAGAAATTGAACAATGTGCAACGGCCCGATAGTATAAACTGACGTCTCCATGCCACGATAAACTTTTCCGTGCAAGCTCGGGAGGAAGTTTCCACGAGACCTGCTGCCCGAGCTTGCANACGTCTGCATGCCACGATAAACTTTTCCGTGCAAGCTCGGGAGGAAGTTTCCACGAGACCTGCTGCCCGAGCTTGCATGAAAGCAGTTATGGAGTGTCATTACAATAACTAGCGCCAGTGACTCTTCGCGTGAAAATCGGAGCACACAGTAGACTTCATTNCATGAAAGCAGTTATGGAGTGTCATTACAATAACTAGCGCCAGTGACTCTTCGCGTGAAAATCGGAGCACACAGTAAACTTCATTACTATACACACACCTCAGCTGTCGTTATACCTCCATTGGCTGCTGCTGCCGTGTCCGTCTTTGACCAAGCCACTCAGGACTACGTAACTCCAACACTGAACCTTCGTGATTCGTGCGCAAACGGTTCACATGGGCCAGAACATTTTTTAGCCAATCAAATAAGCTGGACGACCCTACAGTGCTTTGGACTGTATCTTGTCTTGAAATCTTTTCGCGAAATATCATTGCCCCTAACAATAACATATCCAACGATACTAGTTGCCGCAAAAGTAAAGACGAGTGCATTTTTTTTTTACTATTCAGCTTCTGCAACTGTGGCTCAGGAACAATCTTCACTCACGACTTCAGCATTATGCGATCATCGACAGAACCTAATAACTGGAACTTTTGTGTGAACGAAACACGAATGTTCACCATAATTTTCACACAATGCCGCTATGTAATCAGTAAACATTTTCGTGGTTTATTTATTTCCTATTTATTCGTTTTTAATAGTCTTATTCGAGTTTTCTCAAAAACAAAATTAGCAAGAAGACACTACCACCTTCTCTCTGATTGGCTCAACTTTCAACTTTGCAGGAAAACTTTAATCGGAAATTGCACATGACCAATTACGAGGATCCGCGGTTGTGTAGTGGATAAACTACTCGCCTCCCACCTAGGGGAACCTGGCTCTATTCCCCCGGATTTTTACATGCGGGAATCGTGCCGGACGATGCCGCTGGTCGGTGAGTTTTCTCGGGGCACTCCCGTTTCCCCCGATCTTGCACTTCGGCATCTCTCCATTCTCACCTGGCTTCACCCTCGTCGGCTCTCAAGACTTCAATGTCAAGAGCCACCCAAATATTTCTCCACTACGCTCTCCACCAATTACGAAAATCATCCATGAAAACTGGCAGCAGATGGTTAAATATTCCGTAGAGCCATTCATATAGGCGGCCATTCATTCCGAGTTGCATGGAATCGCACAAGGGATCTTCCATTAAGAATACTGGCTTTTGCAGGACTTTCAGAACTGCTCAACTGACCTCGAGCAGCCTACATAGTGGCAAGGTAACACGGTCGGTAGGCCCAGAGGCTGTTCACGGTAAACTGAGCACTTTTGAAAGCCCTGCTTACGGTCTGCTTTTGTCCTCATTTCCTATGCTTCCGTGGTACGTAAAATTCACATTGACTTGTGCTTGACGACTTTATTCATTCNGCTTTTGTCCTCATTTCCTATGCTTCCGTGGTACGTAAAATTCACATTGACTTGTGCTTGACGACTTTATTCATTGTTCCGTGAAGTGAAAACGTGAAATTGTGAGGAATTTAAATGTGTTACCAATATATCATTTCGTACTCTAATGTGTATAGAGTTAAAAAACACAAACTTGGTTTGCCATAAATTGAAACATTATACTCGCAATACAACGTTACTATTTGGAACTGTTTTTATTGACTCGCTGCCAACTTAATTGGGATCCTGAATGGCAGTGGGTATGGTAGCACATGTACTGTCAAATGACAGTTATTTATTTTTCAAATGTTAGTTTAAAAAGTGTTTACTTTATCATGATGAGCCTAAAATATATATGAATCATTCACTGCCCCGGCACTGTCCAGAACAGACGGAATGGGCGAGGACAGCACTTTGGCCAGACCACTGGTATTTCAAAGAGCAAACGTCTTCTGGGCTCTGCGAGAAGGCACTGAAGTCACGGGATTGCACGGGATTGATGTTATACTTTCTGGTGACCTGACGTCGTAACACGACTCTTGACTGAGCGTATATCCGTATTTTGCCCGTAGGGATAGCGCTGCCTTTGACTCTCCGCTGTGCAACACCTAGGAGCCTAAAAATTATGAGTTGAGTTTAGAGATTAGGGTGGCTCTTAACAACGAGATCTTGAGAGACAATGAGGGTGAAATGTGAGAATGGAGTAGCGCCGGAAAGCAAGGGCGAGGGAAATGAGAGATCTCCAAGAAAACCCACCGACAAGCGGAAACGTCTGGCATGATAACCACTTGCGAAAATCCGGGGAGTGACCCGGCCGGGGATTGAACTGGTTCGCCGTGGTGGGAAGCGAGCAATCTAACCGCTCAGCCACCGCGGCCCTTATGAAAATAATGTGTAATGCATTTATAAAACGGAAAGCAGAATATTTTAGTGACAGCAAGTTAACCCACTCAGTACTATAGATGAAAATCGAGGACATGCTGCACGCGAAGGATGCTTATGGCCGGTAAGTACCGTGCACAACATGGAAACACTGCCCGATGTTTCACGCATCCCTCCTGCGGGCGATCCGAACTGTGAAAGTCACTGCACCTCTCGTTTACGAAAGTTTAGTGCTGGTAACACCCAGCATACAGAACATTTTTCACTGCTTGCGAGAAGCACGCTCCACTCACGTACAGCGTCTGCCAAAACATCACACGAGTGCAACGTTCGAGCTAGTAAAATAACTCTTAGAGCGGACGGGTTTGTAGTGATTCTTCCGACATGCGACAAATTTCCGTTTTGCGGACGTACGTTTCACGGATTCGCCGGTGAGTTACAGCTCAAATTTTTTCTCTATCCCCCATTCCCACAATAATTCATTGTTTAAGGTGTTGCAAATAAGAAAGTTTTTGAGGGGCACTGTACTTAACGTAACAGAGTACTTGTTTCGGTATTACAACAATAGTAGCTTTGTTGTAACTTAGGACTTGGGAGCTCTGCCAATGTCAGGCCACTTCTCTCCGGGAAAAGACACAATTGGACGACGGTGGTGCGGCAGGTGGGAGGGAGTGCCCGCAGATTCGTCTGCCCGTCTGCCAGCTACCTGTGGTTGGTACTTTGCAAGACATTCTATCTATCTCTTTTACTTGGGTTGTTGGAGCCAAGTCCGTTATTAGACCGGCGAGACTATAACAAGCATTGCGTTNCGCAGATTCGTCTACCCGTCTGCCAGCTACCTGTGGTTGGTGCTTTGCAAGACATTCTATCTATCTCTTTTACTTGGGTTGTTGGAGCCAAGTCCGTTATTAGACCGGCGAGACTATAACAAGCATTGCGTTTGTGATCAGTTACGGGAACCAGACATAGCGTAGACAGAGAGTTGTTATGAATACAGAGGTGAAACAGCAGCTTATACCGCGAATCTCAGTTACACGCTAGAAAAATGGCGCCACTGACCAGCAAAATGTTGGAACCCCGTTCACCAGCAAGCCCCTGGTAACCTACTCGCCAGTCGGCGGTACAAACACTAGGGAACCTTTTGCAGCATGCAGTAGCCAATCACACACAAGGCCCGTTCCCAGAGCCTCGCACAACCAATCGGAGAATGGGCACACTCACATCAAAGGAACCGTCGTGCCATTTCGTCAGTGTGTACTCATCGGCAATGTGACTTATAGCCGTGGCATGGTTTACGGATAGGTTACACAGAGGTAAAATCATTGGGCTTTGAGTGGAGAGAGTTGGTGGTAGTAAGAGCCGATGAGGGTGAAACGAATGTTAGTATGGGGCATCGGAATGCAAGGGCGAAGGAAACTGGAGATCCCCAAGTAAACCCGCCGCCCATGAAGCATCATCTGGCATGATTACCTCGTGCGAAAACTTGGCGGGAGGCGAGTAGTTTTACCTCTACAACACCGCGGCCCCATAATGGACATTGAGCTTTACATCGTACAACACCGGCCAAATATAACATTCCCGTGCGACATGTAGACACATTGTCTTCACTGGACATTGAGTTCAATATCATAATCAAATATGAAATGAAGGGGACGTAGCACATGGAGCATAACACACGGATTCGCGAATGCTTAGTGCCACTTCCGTTGAATCCTGCATGTCTCGGCTGTAATTGCCAGCGGCGGTGAGCGGAAGGTGCGACGTGGGTTTGACGATTCAGGTCTGTGGGGTTCGGCTATGGTGCTGAGGAGGTGACAAGGGTGGTACGCGGTGTGTCCCCCTCAGGGTTCGAGTGGGTGTACGGGAGGTGGGGCGCGTGCTAATCTGGTTAATTTCCGAACTTAATTTACTGCACATAAATCTGCCATTGGACGACGCCGGTTAGCCAATTACCGGTGAGCCCTGGACGCTAGCCGTCCGTTATCGCGCGCAACGTCCGCCCCCCCC